>JAKZGU010000139.1:0-102188 GCA_022837005.1 Calonectria pteridis
AAAAAAAAAAAAAAAAAAAAAAAAAAAAAAAAAAAAAAAAAAAAAAAAAAAAAAAAAAAAAAAAAAAAAAAAAAGAAGAAATTTTTTTATTTGCAGAGAAACAAATGTCTAGCACTTTTATCTTTGCTGCCAGGCTTTAGTATGATTTCGAAGCTACAGGACATTTTGAAAAGTCTGGCGATGCTGCTCAGCAGCTGTGCCCCATTTATATCCCAAGCCTCATGCCAGCCGTTTCATCGGGGCCATTCAATAGAACCACGCTCCCGCCTTTGTCAAGCGATACCAATCACCCAACAGGTCGTCGGAGGCGTTGTTGCCTGGCGATGGCTTGCCTCTCAAACCAATAATGTCTCTAGAAAAGCAAAGGGGCACATGACTTCGTGTCTTGGTCGCACACGAAGCTTCAAGTAAGGCACGCCACGTCGCGCCACGGGCCAGCTAAGTAGTAGCCCAGCGCCACGGCGGCGTCCAGTCCAGTGGGCTCGGCGCCAAACGCGCTGTGTTGAGGCTCTAGCGTTTCGCGAGGACGTTGCGGTGACAGCAATCCCGCCAGAGAGAACATGTTGAGGCACTGTGTGGCCGGTCATTGGCGTGCACCGGATCAACTTAGGTTTCGTTTCTTCGCTTTGAGGTGGCTACGTTCCAGAGTAACAAAAAAACTCGCTGTTCACAAATACTGGGGGGGTGGTAGTCAACTCAATGTATCAACCCCGCAATGGTTGTGATTTTAGAATAACTTATTTCAAGTGACTCTAAGCACGTTAGTATAGTGCATTCATTTCCATTCTAACTGTGCATGGTACTTGATGTTTGAATGTTATTTTATCTCTCGTTTACATATATGTTGGAAAGGATGCTGATTTTGAGATGACATGATGTGGAAAACCCATTGCAAACTCTTGAGCCGACTAGAAGTATGTTTTCCAACAGTATGCCAAAGGCAAAAGAGTGACAGAGGGATCACAGAGGATTGGGCACAGGATCTGGCTCCTTAAGCAAAGAAGTTGGCTACTTGTTCATTCTGATGTATTTTTGGTGGTTTGTCAAGGCCACAGCGCTACCCTGAACAATGAATCGCAGTGGTAAGCCCACCTTGGCAAGCGAGTGCCAAAGCTGGTTACTTCCCTACCCCGCTACACGTTACCTGGCCAATCATCCCACAAACAGGAAGCTACGGCGCGTCATACCACCTGCAGCGTGCGAGGGCGTGTCGCAAACTCTCTTTTCGCTGTGTCGCATCTACCAGTCAGCTTGACTCTTTGCTTCCTTTTTCATCACGCTTTCCATCCACCACGGATTTGCCATCGAGAGTCATTTCCATCTTCAATTGTACATCCCTGACTAATATTTATCATGGCCGAAGCTACTGAGCGGACTGTGCCTGTTGTTGAACAGGTCGCAAATCCCGTTGTCGAGGAGACAACCAAGCTCGAAGCTGTCGACGAAGTTTCCAAACCCACCAACAATGACGATTCCGAGGCCGCGCCTGCCACCGCGGATGCCGACGATGTAGCCGAGATGGTGCCCGAAGTTGACGATGATATCAAGTCCAAAAAGGTCACATTGGCAGATTTGTCTGCTAAGGGCACTGCTCTATATGCGCAAAGGAACTACGAGGAAGCCACTGAGATTTTCTCAAGGGCCAGCGTCCTGCAGGCCGAAATCAACGGCGAAACCGCACCAGAGAATGCCGAAATCCTCTTTCATTATGGTCGCAGTCTTTTCAAGGTTGGCCAGAGCAAGAGCGACGTCTTGGGTGGCCCCGCCGCCGCCGACAAACAGAAGAAGGCCAATGGCGATGCCAAGCCCAAGAAGCCTGCTGCACAGCTAGCACAGGCCAATGTTGCAAATGACGAGAAGAAGGACGAGGCTGTTAAGCCTGGAACTGATGCTAAGAAGCCTCTCTTCCAGTTCACTGGTGATGAAAATTTTGATGATTCTGGCGAAGATGAGGTGCGATGACACAAGGATACAGAGTTGCGAGTCATCCAATGCTGACGATTGGAACAGGGTGCAGAAGGCGAGGAAGAAGAAGAGGAAGAGGATGACCTCGCCACCGCTTTTGAGATCCTCGACCTTGCCCGTGTGTGCTACCTGAAAATGCTCGACAAGCTGGACCAAGAAGCACCAAACGGCAAAGGCAAGGAGATTTCGAGCGGCGACTCTGCGACCGCAAAGCACATTAAGGAGCGCCTCGCGGACACCCACGATGCTCTGGCTGAAATTTCACTCGAGAATGAACGGTGCGCTGACATAACCGGCCTCTTTTTGAGATTTAACTAATAATGTAACTAGTTATCCCAATGCGATCGAGGATGGTCGCATCTCTCTTAAATATAAGATGGAGCTCTACCCTGAGGAGTCGGAGATCATCGCGGAGGCTCACTTCAAACTCTCGCTCGCTCTCGAATTCGCCTCAATCACCTCACCTGGCAACGACGGCACCAACACTAAGCGAGAGGAGCTGGACCAGGGCCTGCGCGACGAGGCTGTGAAGGAGATGGAATTGGCCATCAAGAGCTCCAAGATGAAGCTTCAGAATAAGGAAGTTGAACTTGCTACCATGGCATCCCCCGAGGATAACGAGCTGGCGCGCAAGTCGATTCAAGAGATGAAGGAGGTCATCGGTGACATGGAGCAGAGGGTATGCGATTTCTTCATTCCGTGACCGTAATCGGGCGCTAACTAACATTAATAGCTCGTCGACCTGCGCAATGACCCCATTGACACAAAAGGGCTCTTGGGCGCCGATGCCAATCCCCTTGGCGGCATCCTCGGGGCCGTTGCCGGCGAGTCTGTTGCTGATACACAAGCCCGTGTGGAAGAAGCTAAGAAGACTGCCACTGATCTGAGTGGCCTTGTCCGCAAGAAGAACAAGGACGCTGCTCCTGCCTCCACTTCTGCTTCCGAGACCAATGGAAAGCGAAGAGCTGATGACGAGCCCGCTGATGATTCGTCTGCTAAGAAAGCCAAGGTTGAGATTGAGGCATAAGCAACACTACCCAAGTAGACGGGGCGGGGTACGGAAGAGGGCGGGCTGAGCATGTTTTACAGGATTTGGAGTTGGGAGTCTTTTTTTAAAGACTAAAAATGGATAACATCAAAGGATATATTGGGATTGGGACCAAAGAGACCTCGACCGAAGGAAGAGTTGAGTAGTCTCAGTGTACGAGTTGAAAGAAGGGGAGGTGACAAGCCATTCATGGAAATGCCTCTGACTGTTGTAATATACTGATGTTTCTATTGCTCTCGGGATTAATCGACGTGCCTCTATGGTGTAGTGTGTTCAGCAATAGGAATTTGGAAATGTAAAATGGTGGTGGTTTATAAAGGACGACTAAATATCTGCGAAACCAGATATGCATAACCAGATATGCATGTGTGGATGTGTATGTGAGAACTGTAGAACAAACATATACTTGGAATTGTGAATAAGAACGGCCGTTCTATTATAAAGCGCTTTTGTATGTCCCTCTTTCTCTGTCTTTTTTCACCTTCTATAGCTTGAAGCTGCCACTTGTCACAGCCTTGGGTGCCTTGGCCTTCTTGCCATCCACGTCCGTAATTTCGCCCTTGCGGTTGATGACCTTGACACCGCCCTTTTTCAGCTCGGCAATGGTGTCGCGCTGCATCTGGGCCCGGCGGCTGATGACCTTCTTGCCATCGACGCCGCCGGCCTTGCGCACGCGATCCTTCTCGCGGCGACGGCGACGAGCCTTGTCTTCGCGTGACATTTCCTGGCGGGCCACAGGCATGCCGCTCTTGATAACGACCTCGCCCTTGGCCACGTTGTCGGCACCGGCCTTGTACACTTCCTGCGGCGCCATGCGGCTGCTTTCGCCGGCCACGCCCTGGGCGGTCGCAGGCTGAGCATCTTCCATAGTGACAGTGGCGACATCGGCCACAACAGATAGTGTAGGGGCAACTGGCTTGGGTTTATAGTGCCAGCTGCTGAAAGCATCCAGACGAGCGCTGACGTCTTTCCACATGGCTTCAATCTCCTTCTCTTCGCGCTGTAGTTTTTCATCAGACTGACTGACGTAGCTGTCTGGGTTGGTGTTTTTGACATGCTCCTCCTCGTAGATCTCAGCAAGCCCCTTGGTGGCCTTACTATCGTCAAGCTCTACCAGGCCGCGCCGAGTTCCTGCAGGCACGACGTCCAAGTCTGGCCGGCGACGGATGACCTCATCAAACTCCTGAGCGAGAATACGTCGTTTAATGAGTTCCTCAATGCCTTCCGTGACCTCTGGCGTGATGACTGGCACTGGCTTGCCAACGTGCTCGAAATCAAGGTCTTCCTCAAGAAGGGAGTTCATGGGACGATCCACTGCCGTGGCCTCACCAGACATGGCCCATTCTCGCTTGGCCACTGATGCAGCCTCAAGCTTGCGGATCTCCTCGGCAAGTTTGGCCTGTCGACGCTGGTGAGCTGAGCGACGAGACTTGGGATCTCCAGCTGATACATCCGACAGGGCATCATCTGAATCTTCTTGCTCTGATTCGTCGTCAAATAGATCTCTGCGGACATCATCCATTACCCTTTGGACATCGGCTTCATCGGGCTGTTTGGGCTCAAATCGCACAGCTTTCTTGGGCTTGTCACCCTTGTATTTCTTTGGGGGGGGTGCAAAGAAGTCTTTGTAGTAGACTTCGTTGGCATTGAAATCCATTCCCTCACCATCGTCGGCAGCATCTTCAAAGGCCTCATCCTCGCTGTCTCCTTCCGGCGCATCGAGTGCCATGTCACCAAATGTTGGGCCGGCCTCATCGTCGTCGTCCTCTTCGTCTGAGGGTGGCTCGTCATCCGCAGCTTTTTTTGAGGTCTGTGACTTTGACTTTGGGGGGGCTAAAGGATCGACGTTCCAATCAACCTCTTCATCGTCGCTGGCTTGGTCGGTGGTTGGATCTCCTCTGGCATCTTGCTCCTCGAACCATTGTGTTTGTTTGTTGAAATCGTCGATAGAAAAGAAGCCATCGTTGAGACCATTGGGATCTTCAGTGTACTCTTCAGTTGGCCCCTCGTCATCATCTTCATCTTCTTCGCCCTCGCCCTCAAACTCGTCCTCGAAGCCGTCCTCTGGTTGCTCGTCTGAAACCTGGTCCTCTTCCTCCTCTGCCTCTTGGTCTGATTCTTCCGACTCGTTTTCGTCATCGTCCTCCTCGGATCCCACCTCGAAGCCATCTTCTCCAAACTCGAGCATCTTGGAGTTGGGGCCCTCAACGCCATTTATCTCAATCTCGTCTCGCTCTTCCAGCTCGGCAAGGGCATCTTCGGAATATTTCAAGACGCTCCCAATGATCCTCTTGGCCTGCTGCCATACTTGCTTCGTCTCAAATCCATCAATGTACACCTTGCGCATCTTGAGAATATCTTCGGACCCAGTCGCCCGCTTTCGTTTCCGGTTTTCCTTCAGCCTCTCCTGTTGTTCGTCTCCGACCTGGGACGCGAACCCTTCTAGCGTGTTCTTGACGAGACCAAGGGAGTCGGTAGGAATGGCAGCGGAAGGCTGCAGAAAAACATGGCGATTGCCCTCGCGAAGACTGTCGAGGAGAGCGAGGACATGGCCGTTTGCCAGGGAGTCGGACGATGCCATGATGGGCGCGGCGGTCAACGTATGCGACGTCGAGGTGAGAGAAGGCGACGTCTCGGCGGCCATGCTCTGCTTTTCTCTGTGGCCTACCGAGCTGGATGTGTCGCAGAAATTTGCAGCTCAAAGCTATTCAGGGAACTAAGATTTTGTCGCTGCTGCGCGAAGCCGTGCGATGGGGAAAATTTTTGGGAATGGATGGCTTGGCCCCGCAGAGCAGCATAAGACCCTGGCCCACGACTGGTCAATCAAATAGTGGGTGGATCGCGATAAGGAAGCATTTAGTCCGATAAGAGCATTCATGATTATAATGTACAACACCTTGCCTCAGCCAAGACAGGGGCGAGTTTTTGGATAACATGTCTAGAAAGAGCCAATCATCACAAGGGAAAATACTCTATCCTGTGATGATAATTGCTTTCTACAGGACGATCGCTTAACTGGCCGAGTATGACTCCAATTTTAAACCCAGCAAGAAGTGAAACTCATACTCGAACTCCAAAGCGATTCACCGTCTACTAGACTAGAGAAGGCATGTTCCAAATTGATATCCAATAACGTCAATTGCCTCTTCTTCCTCCGGTGCTCATAAGGGTAATCTTCTGTTTCTTTTTCTTCTTCCCCCCACCTCCTCCACTGCTTCCCCCACCACTGCCATTGCTTTCCTTGGCCTGTGCTGCGTTGGCGTTTTCCGCTGCTTCAATGGCTTGGATTTGCATAGATAATTCTGCGGTAGAATAAAAATCTTCGTCTTTGAGCCAACCGTCGTCGAGATTTGGATCTCTTACTGCCGGCAAGTCTGGCGATGCGTTTATTGCTCGTGTGCCCCAAACTGTTCGTTGAGTTGATGGGCTTGTTGACATGGACGCTAGTGTTTCAAAACCTGGCCGAGGGTCTGGAGGCGTAGCTCCAGAATGGCTTGCCAACGGCTGAAACTCAGACAAATCCATTGCAGGTACATGATCTTCTTCTAGAGATTCCATAGACCTTTGGAATCCGGTCGATCTGTGTATGGCGGCTGCCTCAAGACGTTCTGCCTGTATTCGTTCACGCTCTTCTTGAGTTTCTTTGTCGCGATTTCGCTTTCTTCGGCGCTCGATGTCATTCGCAAATGATGCCAACGTCTCCGCCGGCACGATGTCAGTCCAATCACATTCTAAGAAACTGATGACGCAACCGCGAGGGAGATGACCAAGGTATTTCGCCCGTTTGCGAAGCGCATCATCTACCACATGACCAGTCGAAATATGTTCTATTCTGGGTAAAAGGGTGGATGGAAATAGCGAGAACGATCCATACTTGGTCTTCAGGATTCGGATATCTAGCGGGGAAAGGTAAAGATGTGGCGGCGAGCTGTAAAAATAAAAATCGGCGTCTGAGAGCTTTTCAGGTTTGAGTTCCTGAACAAGGGCCGATGTTTCAATCGTCGTAAGCTCGTCTAATTTTTCCTTGGCTGATGCGATAGTCCGAATGGCCTTTTGAGACCATTCCCCGTCTTGCCCAAACATCGTCTCATCTTCCTTTGCTTGTTGTTCTAATGCTGATACTTCTTCATCGAACTGAGTAGACATATACTCCACGCTGCCTTTCATGATTCGCGCATAGTCCAACACGTTTGCCGCAAAATGCCATGGGATGTCTTTCTCGGAATTTAACACCTCTGCGCCGCCTTCTCTCGGTAGAGCCAATGTAGAGTGTGCATTTCGGGCCATCAGGCGAAGCACTACGTCGTCACCAACCCGAGGCAGCGGACTTTCTTGACCTGCGTAGAAGCGTACTGGTCGCGCATCTTGAAGATAGATGCTATCTTCACAAATTGGACACTTCTTCCATCTGGGTCCCTTTCCAGGCTTCCCATCTTCTTCACCCGAGCTTGAGTTCATAAAGCGAATTAGACAGGGTAGGCAAAATATGTGGCCGCATTTCGCCATTCGAGGAGCGACTGGTTCCGAGAGACATATCGGGCATGACGCAGACTGTGACTCGCTCGAGGCTAGAACTTGCATCACTAAAGACCAATCGAGGTGAAGATCAGGGTCTGATGCATGTTTCTCATATGTGCCTTCCGGCGACATAATAAAGCGATAATTGGCGTGGACAAAACGTGCTTTATCCGCAGCATGATATCCAGACCCGGGCCCCCATGTCGGATTTCGACGGTGTGATCTCGAATGGGAATTATGTTCTTGGATCGGCCGCGGCATAGAATAATCGAGCAAATGTGTAATTGAAGTCTGACCCCGCCTGCTCGAAGGGTTTCTCATCGCCCTGAGTTCCGCCATGGCGTCCTCCTCGTCAAGGTTGGAATTCGACCGTTCTCCAAAACCAGGTCGGCGTTGGTTGCGATGTTGTTTGCGTAAACCTTGGGCTTTTCGTGGTATGGGCTGCGCGGAAGAAGGTCCAGCTTGGATAGGCCGGCGGGATGATTCGAAGCTTGAAGTTGCTGGGCTGGTTTGGGCAGGTTGGGGGTTTGATGGCGCCGGTAGGGACTTGCCCACACTCGAGTTCGCTGGGTTCATGGTCCTTACGACTCGCTGTACGCGGCCGAAGCTTTGCGGCAATGTTAATTGGTGCCTGCTCAATCACTCGTTCGACTCAGGCCCATGCCAACTAGAAGTAAACGAGAACCAGATTGGATCACTTAAGATTGGTAGGCTCTGTGCAAAGATAATAGGGAGGAATGAAAAAACCGCAGCTGGGAGATTAGGCGAAAGAAGGGTATATGTCGATTTCTGAATGTTGTTGAGGATGAAAGTCTAGAAGGGGTCCTGCTGGGACGGACCCCGAGGATGGGTGCAGGTGGATCGAGAGTCACCAGCGGGGCAAACTGTGACGGAGTCGCGGGACTCGCTGAGGAATGACACTCATGAGTCCATCTTAGTCATCCGGAATATGGCACGTGATATATCCCGTGATTGAGATGGTTAGCATATTGGAATCAAGGCATGTCTGGACCAAACAGAGCATCAATTCATGCGTGATTCGTTCACAAAAAAAAACCCATTGTCGCCTTGAAGTCTCAAATCTCCATGTCAATTTTTCAAAACCTTTTCAAGATGAGAGATACTATGATACAACTATTTCGGTATCGATGAAATGCGGACAAAACAACAATGAATTAGGTATATGACGGTGATCCAGGCTCTCAGTGTTCTCAACCACTCCTCCTCTCTCCATCGGATCCGGGGAATCATTGACAATCGAAGCCACCAACCCCAATAAACCAAAACGCAGGCGAAAAAAAAGCGTCACGACATTATCTCATTTCCGATCATTCTTTCTCCAGTCAAACTAGTTGAACTTGGACTTGATCTTGTTAATGAGGGTGCTGATTCGGTGCTTCTTCTTGGCTTCCTTAGATGTAGAGCCATTGGCGGCAGCCTCAGTAGGCTTGGAGCCGTTCTCAGCAGCCTTAGAGCCATTCTCAGTAGCGGTTGCGCCATTCTCCGTGCTAGCCACGGGCTCCTCAGACTTGACCTCCTCAGGCTTGACCTCCTCAGGCTTGGTCTCCTCAGACTTGACCTCCTCAGGCTTGACCTCCTCAGGCTTGGTCTCCTCAGGCTTGGTCTCTTCGGGTTTGACTTCCTCGGGCTTGACCTCCTCGGGCTTGGTCTCCTCGAGTTTTGTCTCAGTTTCAGCAGGGACGGGCTTGACCTCATTCAGGAGCTCAGCCTCAACAGCCTTCTTCTCCTCGACAACTTCAGGGACAGCAGCAGCTTCAGGGCTCTCCCCAGCAGCGATAATGGATTCTTTGACTTCGGCTGGCACCTCAGGAGCCACCTCTTTAGCAGGTTCAACGACATCCTTGGGGGTTTCGTCGACGGGAGCAGACTCCTTAACCTCCTCTTTAGGCTCTTCGACCTTAGTCTCTTCTTGAGTCTCCTTGACCTCAGGTGTTTCAGCCTTCTTCTCTAGAGGAACTTCAGCAGCCAGGGCGGCTGTAGTGGCAGTGGGAGTTACAGTGGCGATGGTTACATCTTCGACACCTGTGATCGGTAGGCTCGATTCAGGGATCGTGTTGTTTGAAACTGGAGGCAGCTCGGCCTCGATGCCGGGGAGAGCACTTCCGTTCTCATATGACTCCTTGTCAAGCTTGACGTGCTCGTTGATGTCTTGAGCCTTAATGGATTCGGGAACCTTGTCGGGATTGACAGCGCCCTCAGCAGCAGGGAGAGGGTCGATGCTAATGGCCTTGTCAAGCTCGGTGGCGGGAGTAATAGGAAAGCCACCAGGGATGTCAGACGGGGTCTCCTTTGGCTCAGCAACTGGCTCAGAGGCAGCCTCGATGGGCTTAGTCTCAGCAGGAGTCTCCTCAACAGGTTTCTCCTCGACAGGCTTCTCTTCGGTAGGCTTCTCTTCGGCAGGCTTTTCCTCGACAGGTTCTGCGGGCTTCGTCTCGGCGGGAATCTCCACAGCCTTCTCCTCCACGGGCTTTTCGTCAAGGACCTTAGTCTCAACTTCGGCGGGTTGGGTCTCGACCGGTTGCTCAGCAGCCATGGCAGCGGTGGTAGAGATGGGCGTGATAGAGTTGATGACAGCAGCAGCAGGTGTTATTTGTTCAGGGGTCAGAAAGTTGTTGACGTTGCCCTCGTGATCAGGCTCTTTGGGTGCAGATTCGTTAACGACCCAGTTGCCGTCGACAACAAACTATATTAAATGCGTGAGTGAGAGCGTCGTAAGAATTGCGCAGTTACTTGGAGGAACAGTGCATCAATTGGTCTGGTTGGTGAAGGAGGGGGCAATCAGTGATGGAGGGAAGAACTGGAGGGGGTGGACGGAGGCACGGTTGTATATGATACGCAGACGCACTAGCGCCGGGTGCCCCTCGTTCTACTTTTTGACTTTGATTCGACTGGGGCTCGTGGGGAGCGCCAGGTGGTGGCGCAAAAAGGTACGAGACTGTTATGCCTGGCCTGACTCTTGGAAACACCCTTGATCGTGGACTTGCAATGGGCGGAGGACCAACAGATTCACACCGCTTTGCCCACCAATACTTTTAGTGCTGCCTTGGGCGCAAGCTCTTTGCGTCATGCTGGCGCTGTGATCTGGGTGGGGCTGCTGGCACACCGTAAAAAACCCTGGCGCATTGTGACACCACGACCCAGGCAAGGTGAATGACGACAGGGTCTTCGCATCTGTTGACGCCGCAATCCAATCCCAGTAGCGCCTCTGTTCGCGATGAAGCCTGCGGGGCATAGTAGAGTGGGATGACGAGGGGGGACACCGCCATTGTGCAAGACACCAGGCTAGGCTTCACAGTAGTCCTGCAGTATGCGCGATGGGATGTCCTGCAAGTGTTGTTCGTCAACCTGACTATTCGATCAATCACCGCCTTAGTACAGAGTACAAGGGATGCGAGTGATTGAATGCAGGTAGCACACGCGCCAAACGGTGCAGGGGGAATGCGCCGGGTGTTTTTTTTTTCTGTTCTTTTCTTTTTTTCTTGGGTGGGAGTGGATGAGGGGGCAACGGCCAACAATACAGAAAGAAGCAAAGGAGGTTGCTGAACCCATGGGGGCCCGCCAAAGCCAAGGAACAGGGTGTAAGGAAGGAAGGAATATCAATGGGATGGTAAATTGGCAAGGAAAACAAGCGCAAAGTCAGAACCAACGCACCTTGTAGTAAATCTTCTCAGATGCGTCTTTGAGCTCGACCGACTTTTGGAAAACATTGCCCTCTTTGTCAAGCTTGACACTCTTGGTCCAGCTATCAAAGGTGCCAGTCACGTAGACCTCCTCAGCTGGATGTTCCCTGTTGGAAGCTCCAAGTTAGCCCGGGAATGTCTCAGACAGGGATAGGACGCCGGCGTTGCCAACCAGGACACGCAAAACAATGAGTGAGGAGAGGGCCGTGGGTATTGGAAGCTCAGAACTGAGCTCGCGTGGGTTCAATAGGTGTGCGACCGAGAGCCCCGCTGGGTCTGTCGAGATGTATGTAAAGTGACGGGTCTGTGACGTACCATTTGAAGGTGAAGCTGCCCATGGCTGTGATTAGGTATTAGATTCGGCGGCTAGAGCTGTGCAGGTCGACGGGGGGAACGCAAGGTTGAGGATCGAGCAGCAACGAGGTCGAGTCGGGCGAGAGGTGAAGGTGTGCGAGTGTGGGTGGGAAAGACGGATGAGATGGGAGGGATGGTTGGGAGGAAAACGGACGGACAGGTCTGGAGTCTGTCGGTCTGGCTGGGGGGGTGGGCGAACCCGAAATTAAAGATGGTTCGCTAGGTGGGATGGGGGGGGAAAGAGCACCACCAGCACCACCTTGAGTGCCACCGTCGCTAGGAAGCAGGTCACTGATGCAATGAGTGATCGATTAGCGAGCTTGACGAGAGGAACAGGACGCTGTGGAGATATGGCAGCGCTGGGCAGAAGCGGGACAAGCAAGGTAGAGGGAGGGCGAAGGTGAAGGTGAAGATGGAGAAGAGTTTCCGTTTGGGATGTGGCGGGGAGATATGGGCACTGAATGATGGATACCTACCTAGACAGATTACGGGCTACGACACAGAGCAACGGATAAGGCACTACAGCGGGTTGACCGTAGCAGCCAAGGCTTGGGTACCTATCTGGACACCCAAGCAGCAACACCGCTGGGATTAAGTCTGTCGCTGACGGCGGCAGTGGTAGTTTTTTTTGTCTGGTTTTGTAGTCATTTTTGTCTCGCCGTCCCGCAGCCCGTAGCTTTGTCCGCTTTCGACGCGACGAGATCTGCCCCCCCCCCCCAGTTTCCCTAACGTCTACGGGAGTCCGGTAATTACGGAGGGAACCTGTTCCCTCGCCGGGTCATGGTATTACTAGCAGGATGCCTCATTTCCCATGATGATCTCACCTACCTATTCCGTCACCTTGGTTTATGCCCGCGGCCGGCCTGGTTCTGATTGCGGAATCCCAAAGAAGCGAGCCGCAACTGGTCGCGTCATGACCCCTTGGTGGAGGAAAAAAAAAACGGGCTGGCGTCCCACCCAGCCACCGTCGTCGTCGCGACTGGGTTCACCCATGGAGCTCCATCTTCTCCAGACAGTGGCTCTGATCTCAGCCCAATCAATTAATCAAGGACGGCAGTCAAGACTGAGTGCGTGCATGCCACGCTGCAGCTCGTGCCCGACGTAACAGTTCCTGTGACCAGTCTGTGAGTGGAGCGTTCCTCGTTTCTGACGACATGGGAGGTATCTAATGGCGTCGTCCATTGTCTGCGGCTTGTCATTCGGTGAGCGAGGGTCCCGCATCCGGGGTGCAAAGCGGTCAGCTCCCTCTTTTGGATGGCCCATCTCATGACCTAATTGAGATGAGATTCGAGCGAGATCCCGGCCTTGAATATTGTGTATTTTAACTTTGTAAAAGTCGTTGGTTGCGACGAGGTTTTAGACACCGGAAAACAAACAAACAATATCTCATTTTCCCCCAGTCTTGGAGCTGAAGAGCAGCGCACCAACAAGCTCAACATTCCCGGGTAGCTTTGCTGATTTGGAGCTACAAATCAAGGCAGCTACCCGCAGGCAGTTAGCCCGCTCATGGTAGCTCCAAGGGAGCCTGGGAATTAGCTGAATTGAACCCAGCACTTTATTTTAGTTTCATCTGTTGCCTGGAAAAGCGCCTCTCTAGCTCGCATTGTTGGCGTGGATGGCGTTGGTAGTACTGATAAAGCTCTCCAAAGCTAATTGATTGCTGGTGGTGAATTTGGTCTAGCCCGAGATGCATGGTCTCGGTGGGATCGAGACCATCGGCATTTCTTTTAAAGGAAAAAAAAAAAAAAAAAAAAAAGAACATGGATGAGACAAGGGATCCTATTGTGCCCTACTTGAAGAGTATTTGACACGCGGTTAGTTTACCCTGCAGGGTAGGCTGCAGTCTGGAATCATGTCGGCACAGCATTAATCTCTAAGAATCACAACCAATCCAGTAGAAAGCTGATGGAGGGAAGGATTGAATCCTTAGATCCTCCACAATTTCCCTGGGACCATACCAGAAGACACGTGATGAGCAGGCTTGTCTTGTGAGAAATTGATTTATTTGGACTGAGATCTTGGCTGATAGATGATTGTCGGCGAGCGCAAATTACTCGTGCACCATTTTATTCTCGTTGAAGGTATATCAGACAAATTGCACCATCAGCGTGTAACACATGTATGCTAGGCTATTGAAAAGGACTTAAATTTCTCATCTGAGTAAACAGCATAATGTACTACATGCTAGATGAGAAGGGGAGAGCAATTACGCATACCTTCTTTCCCTTCTTTAGACCTTGTCTCCTCGACGTGCTACACATACCGACACTATTTGCTAGAAATTATGTTAGTATGGGAGTATAGTTAAGGGGAAGCAGCTTTATAACCGTGAAGCGAGGACTGGATGAGGATGCAGTCTGTTAAGAGAGGATGAGCTGAACCTAATATAAAGGAAATATATAGGACGAAGGCAATCCAAAAAAGTTGACAGAGGTCTCTATTTCCAGAGATATACGAGTTCAAGAGAGCATATTGAATAATCGACTCAGTTTGTCGTCAATCGAAATCGCCGACCTGGAGTCTCCGCAGAAACAAGTGCTGCTTCTACAACAACCCCATGAGTTTGTGTGATATATGCGGGGAGGGTCAAAAAATATTAGTCGGTCATTTAGTCACAAACAAAACGACAGGTTGGACAGTTGAATGTTATTGGTGACCATAGGGAAGGAATTGGCAGATATAGGGCCCAAGTTGCTGCCCGTCGCTTGAAAAGCACGTACGGAATGAATCAAATGCATGCCGGTATTAAAATAGAATACTTCCCTGTTATTTGTTATTTAAATTTGTGTGTTAAGGGCGTTCTCCCTCTACGGGGAAAAAAAAATTTACATGATACCAAACCCTGATGCTGACCTTTCATCGTTGCGTGCACATCACATGGGATCACACTTCTCCTGCCTTTTGAACCAATTATCTTCAATGCTACATGTAGCGTAAGCCTTGAGCACCTCGTTTTATAGGCGCACAGATGGAAGCTGTAGCTAAATCATTTTGTGTATGTGTACTCTCCCTTCTCTGAGTTTTGCCTACGGATTAATATCCCCAACTACTTCAACTTGACCATCGCCACTTGGGTTCATGACCATAACAAATTAATCTATACCCGGAAGCTACCTAGAATAAGCTACGAAGTGAAGGACTTCTCGCTCGGGTGTGGCAAAATGTTATATGCATACACGTATTTTTCTCGCCCTGGAGGTATTAAAAAAACTTGAGTGTGGCTTCAACCTGAAATGTGAAATGTGACATGTGTTCAACGACAACGAAAATTCACAGAAGTCATGGACGATTTATCTATCCTAATAAGAGATGGAATAAAAAATCTTGAGCCGAGTTATAGGTGTAGACCAGGCTGAGAAGAACCTCGAGAATATCTTCGTCAACTCTTGGTCCGGCAACTAAAGTTCTTCCTTCATGCCCGTCTCTTCTGCTTCGGTCTGAGACTTCTTCTCCCCAAGTACCTGAACCTTGATATCAAACTGCATCTGATGGTCTTGAAGATTTGTGGGATCCACCCAGGCAATAACGCCACCGTCTGCCGGCTTGCCTTTGTAGCTATCTAGATCCAACAGAGTATCTGGGGTGCATAAATAACTCATAGATCTCAGACAATATATGGAAGGTTTGCGAACGTACCTTTGCACTTGCTTGTCTCAGCAGCCCACAGTGGAAGAATGCCATACAGAGCCCCGGGAGAAAATATGGCCACCCGCTGTTGGTCTTCTGACCGATCTATCTTGTCGGGGCTTGGAAATGTGACAATCGATTCTATCTCATCATTCTCGTGTTTAGGCTTTTCAAAAATGGCAAACAGAGCCTTGCCTTTCCCATTTGAACGTTCCTCCTCTTCAATCCATTCCCGGACCGGATGAGGCATTTCGTCATAGTCCATCAGCAACAAGCTACGATCGTGAAGGTGGCGATCGAGCCCGGCCCACCCGCCTGGGTATTCCCTTCCGGAGAAGACCTTCTTGAGCCCCTTGGCCCAGGTCTTCAGGCCGTTTGGAGAGGCGGTTGTCAAGTCGTGGAGTGTGTACTCCAAGGCGCTGAAACTAACTTTGGATTCACAGTTAGGGTTAAATGATGCGATGGTGTCTTGGCGGAACGGGTCTGTCCATTCGAACCCCTGAACCACATCAGGTGGAACGGATTTCTTGTAATTGAATGCATGAGAGGACCTAGTCGCTATTATAGCCAAAATCGTAATTGAGTTGAACTTCATGATTGAGTTGGAGGATGTCGGTTTCGCATTCACAGAACGTTGATGGGAGGCTTATGAGCCAGGCGAGCGGTTCACGAGTGGTAAAAATCTCATAATTTTATACTGCAAAATTTCTCCAAAGCCCTCTATGAACTACATGAAGCCAGGCTGTCCAGAAGCTATCTACATTGTTCTTCCGTCGGACTGTTGAAACCCGAGTTTCCCTTTTGGGGGGAAGTCGAGAGGTAGGATGGGTTGAGACGAAGAGGAAAGACGACGGCTGCTAGCTCCAGTCTCGCATCCAAGTCGACTCATTACTGGACAAATTATGACATCACTCACATTATTTGAGGAATTGGGCTTTTTGTCAGGCCGCTGGAAGTGTAGCTCAACAGTCCGGCAGTGGTCGAGGCCGCTTACAACTTAGCTAGTGCATTTCGCTTGATGTGCTTTTTGCAGCAATGCTAGCTCAGGCCTGGATACTAGCCGTGCGTTTTATTGGCCGACCTTCGCCCGTGAACATGACTTATGACAGCAAGGGATCGGCCAAAAAACTTCTCGTCCCGGCTGTGGGTGGCAGTGTTTGAGTGAGGGGAATTGAATCGGATCGGGGAGAGGCAGCCAATGGACTTGGACTATTCCCGACAAAGACAAGCCTTGGCTGATTGGGATCTCGGCCGAGGCGCATTTTAGAACACCACGGACTTGAAATGGCAGGTGGCTCCAGAAACAAAGACACTGCGGATACATGGATTTTGCCGGAATGCCGGGCCGCAAGGGACAGCAGGGGATGCATAAGGAATGCTTGGACGGACATTTGCAATTTTTGAATACGAACCCACAACCAAGCTTTCTGTGTTGGACCACGGAGCCCTGCCGAGACGGAGCATCGCTTGGCGAGGACCGGATTTAATTTGCGGAATGCACGGAGTGCATGTGGCCAAGAGGCCAATTATCCCGACATGGAGCCAGGATTTAAGCATCGATCCAACCATGGCCCACAACTCTGTGGCTTTTGCCGCTCGTCAGGGGTATGATTCTTGTGCCTGATGTTGTCGGCTGAAGGTGGATTTGCTTGGCACCGCCCACACCGTAAGCTTGGGCTGCGTGCCCAGACTCGACCCCGTATTACTGCCGAGTTAGCCGAATCGCGATGTGATAATGGCGATGCGGGATGGCGAGAGCGGATTGAAACAATGGGGGGAGAGAGGGAGGGAGAGAGGGAAAAACAAAAAGAGAAGAGAGCATGGCGGAGCTGAGCCTGCGGGCGAGACGGAAGCATGCTTGTGACCGACTACGGTGCCGCGACCCCAGCCCGAGCCTCGCCCAACGGAAGGGCCTAGAACAACTAACTTTGCAGGGCAGGTGGTGGATGGAGGGATTCGCTGCACGCGCCCGAACAAGGTGCCGACACAAATACTCTCTCTGAGCCATTTGTCATGGCGCATAATAGCGACACCGAAACGATGTCAAACGGAGAAAAAAGAGCCCCTTGTTTCGGACCACATGCCATCGTGGTCCCACGGGGTCCGCGATCGACCTAGCTTATTTACTCGCGTAGAGGACTAAAGGCACAATCCTCGAAGGCTATCATTGTCATTTTAGGGGCGATCTACCAGACTGTAGCACATCCGATCGTCTTCGGACGCTCCCGAACACGGATCTCCAGCGACCCACGTCGCGCAGCAGGTGAGTGTTCTAGACTACCTCTCCATTGTCAACTCCCACCTGAAGGAGAGACCGCGCCCATTTTTTCTTGAATCCTCTTCCCCTTGGTGAGCCGCCGTGCCAAGCGCATTACGCCCTGCAGGGCTAGCCTCAGCTGCGACCCCCCACTTGATTCGATTGCTGCGCCGCCCTCTGGTCCCGATTGCGAGAGGGCTCCCCTCTTTGGGTTTGGTTGGTCCTGGGTGTTTCCGAAGGTTTCACCCAATATTGCAACTCTCTTTTTATTATAACCAGCTCTCCCAGCTGGACCGTCTCATCAACACCATCGCCATCACCAACACATCTTCGCATCACTCTTTTGCCCGTGTCTTGTTTCATACCTTTCTTCTTTCACTTCTCTTTTGCTCGTAATTTTTCCCCCCCTTTCTTAGCTGCTTGCCCCAATCAGCCGCTCAGTTTCACGCAACACAAACTTACACGAAATGAGGGGGTACTCAAATATGGAAATGACGGAAGGCGCCAACAGAGGTAGCGTCACGGATCATGGAGAAGATGAGGCGGCAAAGAAAAAGCCCGCCGCCGGCATGCCCCTCTGGAAGAAACTCACCATTGTGGGACTCATCCTCGCCGTTGTCATCGGATTAGCAGTTGGATTGGGTGTTGGCCTCACTCGCAACAAGGGCGGTAGCGATGATAGCGGCAATGACAGCGGAGATGACGGTAGCGGAGATGACAGCGGTCTCTCTCCTCCGTCCACCGAGAACATGTGGCTGCCCAGTGTCGGCGCTTCATGGCAGATCATCCTCAAGTATCCTATTGTTCTCCCCTCCGATGGAGCCAAGAGCTTGGAGCCTGACGTCGACATCTGGGATCTCGACCTATACGACAACAATGCCACCACCTTCGAATCGATCACCGATGCCGGCAAGAAAGTTATTTGCTACTTCAGTGCTGGATCCTATGAGGATTGGCGTTCAGATGCTAGCGATTTTAAGGACTCGGACAAGGGCAAGAACCTCGACGGATGGGAGGGTGAGAAGTGGATCAATATTTCGAGCCCCAATGTTCGCAACATCATGAAGACGCGCATTAAGCTTGCTAGCGATAAAGGCTGCGATGGCATCGACCCCGACAATATCGACGGATACGTAAGTTTCCACAATTGCATATGAGCCAACGTCTTGAGGAGCGGCAACTAACAAGAATAATATAGGCAAACGACAATGGACTCGATCTCACTGCTAAAGACTCTGTCTCCTATATCAAATTTCTGTCCACCGAAGCCGCCAAGTACAACATGTCGACTGGTCTGAAGAACGCAGGCGCTATCATTGACAACGTCATTGACTACGTTCACTTCTCAGTCAATGAGCAGTGCATCCAGTACAGCGAATGCGGCACCTTCTCCAGCTTCATCAGTGCCAACAAGCCCGTCTTCAACATTGAATACCCTGACAAGGCCCCCAAGGTGACTACATCGGAAAAGGATACCATCTGCTCCACTTCCGGCGATGCCGCGGATAGCAACAACTTCAGCAAGGTCATCAAGAAGATGAACCTCGATGGCTGGGTCGAGTACTGCAACCAGACTCAGACTTACAACACTACGACCACCAACTCATGAAGAATTTCAATTTAGTTGTGTTGAGAGAGGGAGATGACGGAGGGACTACTTTCCTGACACTGCGTGACCCCTCTGGTCTTGAAAATTTCATGAACTAGGTTGGATTGCGTGGAATAACTGAATTAAAGAATGTCTTAATTAGCCACCGTAACAACTTGAGGGGACATTGAACCCGTCAATAGCGGCGTGCATCATCATAATTGCTTTCATATGGCGCTTAGGGATGTTGGGATGTTAGCGACGAATGGATTTGTGGATATTACTCAAAACATACATGGACAGGAGAAGCCTAGTCTCATCAAATGTTCATTAACGGTCGAAACTTATATATAAATAATGGATTTCATTTTGGCAAGCACTCCCTTGACAGCCAGGCTCTGGACGTTTTTGAATAAGTCGGTGATGGTATCATCGTCGAGTTTCTAAGTCGACGCCGTCCGGCGCAACTGAAGCTCGCTCAGCCTTCCAGTAAAAAAGAAAATGAAAGAAAATAAGCAACGGTGTGAACATTCGCGAACGAAGCAATGCTTGTTTCTCATTATGCTTTCCTCTTGCACGTTACATCATACAAAAAATCTTGCCCTTCGAAGATATCGCACAAAACAAAACCCTCCAAAACTCCGTACCCAGCAATCATATATAACATCATCTGGGTATATCATGAGAATAATTCTTATATCATTTCTTATCGTGTATATCACACTTCAGTCAGCGAGCGACGTTTATAGCCGAGGTACAATCACGTCACTTTCTCGGAATAACGCTCTTAATTTTTTTTTAGCTGGCTGCCATAAACTTGGCTCCACCCTCTTGCTTGAATAGCCAGTCGCTGTTGGCATCGACCATAAAGTTGGTAATATTGAACTCATTTGAAGCTGCCATTTCTGGCCCGTTTCCATTTGCAATCTCCATCTCTCCGCCTGAAGGCGCCTGGGCATTATTAACATTGGAGATATTCTCACCACCGACCGGAAGGCGGGGAACATTAAAAAAGTCGAATACATCAAGATATTCTAGTTCATTCGGGGCTGGTGTCCTAGCTGGTGTGACGCTAGGTAACCTACTGAAGACGGACCCCCCATGCCTTGGCTGCCGAGAGATGAGAAAGTCGAGGTCGAATGCTGTTCGTCGCATATCAGATAGAATCTTGACTGAGCTGGGCGTTACTCCATCGCCCTGTCGTTCACTATCTCGGTGCTCGTCAAGTACTCTTTGGAGAAGGTGGCAGTATCTAGCGGCAACTGGCCAGTAACGTCCCATCTCTCTGAGCGTCTCCACGAAGAATGACACTTGAGGAGATAGCTTGTGTTCAATAGTTGAACCATGAACAAGGAGCAAACGCGCGGACACCCAAAGGATGAAGGCAAAAGGCGGGCCAAGCTTCTCTAACATGCCGTTATTCACTACAAACTCGCCAAGCGCAGCTACGTTTTCTACCGCGCTATGACATCTCTGCGATGCACTGTAAGATGGCGTGAAGATTGGTGATCTTGTCGTAGGGTATGCGGCGGAAGAGTGAAGACGAATGACGGCGGTGTGGTAGGTGGCATGAAGCATGACCCACGTACAGTTGATACTCTTGCTGCCAGGGTGGAAGAGCTTGGCCATATTTCCAAACTCTCCAGGCAGACCGAACTTCCACGAAGTAAGCATGTTGTCAAGCTCTTTGTATCGCATTTGCCACTTCTCCACGTCGCTCAAAGCGCTAATGTCAACAGGTTGTTTGAGGAATTTATGAATCTTGGACAATATCCCCAGAATCTCAATGTAATGTGCGAAGGCCCCTAAATTCTCAGGATGATCCGGTTCATGCTCTAGCGACTCATCGCGATGATCCTCTGTTCTGAACCATCTGGTGTCTACCTTTTGGTTCTTGATCCACAAGTCATCACGACATGGGAGAGTGCGGTCGATTTCCTTATCATCAAGCGCGAACTCAAAGGCGGTTGCCAACGTCGCGTATCTATCTAGCAGATAGATCATCCAGAAAAGTCGTCGTCTGGCCTCTTCCTCGATAAAATCCTTGGGCTCAGACAAGGTAATGGCTCGGAGTGTGTAGATCGACATGTAGTGAGGAGAAACAGTCGAAGATGTAGTCTCAACGGCCAGACCAAGTTGCACGACAGAGCGAGTGATTAGAGCCATAATGTTCCAGCCCGGTGGGCCATTGCTGCTGCCGCATAGGTCCAGTGCAAGAATCACCAGTGCCTGCAGGGATTTAACAGACGAGTTTTCCATGCCATAGAGCAAAACTCGTTCTTTCGAAACCTTGTGGTAGTGTGCCCTCCGCTCTTCAGTTAATCTTACATCTGTGGAATATCGCATTGTGGTTGCAACAATGGCATGGAGAAGAACTCTGTCAGTTTCATCGAGGGTTGATGGGCCGAACAGACAGTCTAGGGTGGTTTTGCGATGAAGAATAGGACACCAGGTGTTGATATGTTTGAAGTAGAGATCGACAAGGGCATAGAGGAGATCATAGGGTGGCATGTCGCGATCGGGAGTCGAAGACCCGGGGGCTGATGTCATGGGCATTGTTGGAGAGTGGCTAGAGCCATAATATTCTTGCGTAGCAGCGCTCGGTTGCATGGACGTGATTTGAGTCGAAGCCGTCCCCGGCATGGCAGATAGAGGCTGTTGGTTTTGGTACGCATCGTTGATGCCAGGAGTTTGAGGAACGCCGAATTCAGAAGTTTGAGAACCAGGAGCAAAGCTGGAGCTTGAAGGCTTTTGGAGGAAGAGGGCTGTATCAGCTTGTGGGGTTCGGATTGACTCTGAAGGTCGGAAGATGTTGGAGGAGGCGTCTCGAGGAGTGCTCCCTTGTTCGCTGGGCAGGCTTGGACCGCTGTTGCGGATGCTGGGCGCGATTCCGGGGTTGGCGTTGGCAGCGAGAGTGGCTTGAAGGATCTCTGCATGGGATCGCAAAATCTCCTCGAGCTTGTCCAGCCGCTGCTCCAGCTCTCGACCATAGCCTGCCCGAAGACCAGGTTTCTTTCGCTCCTTGTATTCGCAGACGGCGCCATTGCGGCTACACCAACCACATGAAGGTTGGCCGCGATCGCATTTGACCTAATAGTGGGTTAGTATCGCCATTGGGAGTGGGTGGTTAATCATCATGATGGGAATGGAAATCACCTTTCGCTGCTTACACAACTCGCACCTGGGAATAACGCTGTTAGTTTGGTTCTGAGAGGTGGAACCGGCTTCAATGACAGGAAATGAAAGTTGGCGGGGTGGGTTGTGCTTGATGCTGAGCTTGGAGCTCGGGTTGAGGTCGGGGTTTGAGGGTTCAGATGCCGAGGGTGAGGCTGGTGATGGGGGATCGGAAGATGGCTCGGATGGGGGCATATTGGGGGCAAACGAGGCGAGAATGAACCAAAGGAACGGGCAGTATCAGGATGACGTCGGAGCAAGGGGCGCAAAGCAATGGTGCACTGAAATGCAACAATAACACGACGATTTGTGGAGTAGGTGTAGTAGCAACAAGGTCAAGAGTTGCAATAGAAGCCTGAAGAGGGGGACTTACGAAACCGAGACGGGCCGCTTGCGCTTTCCATTGCGACAAAGGGTTTCTTGGTTGCCATGGTCATCATCATCGCTGGGAAAGGTGACAGCCTCATCACTGTCGAGTTCGGGGCCGGACGGGCCTCTCTCTCCCGAAGGAAGGCCCGATGTCTTGCCGGCCCCGTTGATCATGGCGAGAGCAGGCAATGCGACGGGGGATGAAACGGGCGGGAAGGGGACCAGATGCAGCCGGCCCTGACTTCCTCGCCTACCGACTGGACAGGACGGCTCTGGGGCCGCTGGGCCGTTGGTGAGGGGTCCGCGTGTATCGGCGAGATGAAGCAGCGAGGTTGCGAGAATGTCGCAAAGGAGAGCGAGCAGCGGAGGGAAGACCAACAAGAGTCGCAGAGCAAGAGTGCGACACGCAGCGACGCGGCGATGCAGGGAAACGTCAGGGAGCAGCCTCGCTGATCCGGGACAATGGACCGCGGGAAAGGGAACAAAGAACCCCGAGGCCGAGCTATAATAGGGCTCTGGGATTTAGAGCCAAGGAGCAGAGCAAGGAGCCCAAAAAACCAGATGGGAGGATGGGGTAATGGTTGTTGAGAGGGGGAAGTGAGCAGGTGGACATTTCTTGTATTTCGCAAGTACTTTTTTTTCTCTTGCGTCTGCCTCAACCACCTCTGTCGTTATTCATTAGATACCTTCTAACAGACACGACGGGTTCCTGTGCCTATTTTTTTTTTTTCCTCTCTTGCGTTCCTTGCTCACCAAGGTAGACATCGACCGACCCCAGCTGCCATGACCATGTTCCACTTGCTGGGTGCCTCGGACAGAAGGGCCAGCCTTTACAAGACGGGATTGGCTGAATCCCCGTCTTGGAGCTGGGGTTCGGCCGAGGTGGGCTGGAGGTGGGGTGGACTCCCTGTCCGGACCAAGGGCAGGCACGGCACAAGGACGAAAAGGAGCAAAGGGGAGAATAAATAGCCGGACAAGAGAGTCGTCTTGTTACGTCGTGTTAGTACTTAGTGCCGCAAGAAAGCGGTGGACTGCAATGGTGGAGGATTGCACTATACTAGAAAACGTAATCTAGTTAAAAAATCATTTCCCTCGCCTCAACCGTTAAGTGTTGTTCAGCCCTGACGATGGCGATGGCGGAAGGGACAAAAAATGCATAAAGGTCACGCACCCATTTCCCATCCATGTCATAGCATGGTACGTTTTGGGATGACTTGAGGGGTGAGCCTTTCATTGTGCATGGGGTCGAGAGCGGAGAGCGGGGAAGGCTTGGGCTGCTCTGATTGGGAGACACGGCCATCCTAGATGGATTTGGAGAGGGTGCTTGTCATGAGTGTCATCGGCCAAATTGAATGGGCTGATGCCACCAAGAACGGTAAACACCGGTTTCGCGCTGTTGTCCAATTTCGCCTTTTGCCTAATCTCCCCTTATATTCTGTGTTTTCTCAGCCCCCAGCGCTGGCTAGGATACGGGTAACCTACCGAGACTAGGCCAGAACTTTCAGGCGAGGGTGATGTCGGTGCTGCCGCCAGTATGGAGAGGCACAGACACAAGCCATCACATCTTTTCCAACTGCCAGAGGCGACAGCCGAGGTTCCACCACCAACCCAACTGTGGTAGCATTTGTGCCTGCTGTGCTTCCCCACCGCCAACCTTTCCTTTCCCTTTGGTTGGGTCCGGTGGCGGCCCGGTGGGTAGGATTTCTTCTGCTGACCAGCTCGTGGCGGAGACAGCCAAGAGTGAATGAAGATGGAACTGGTTGTGTGAATGTTGCGGCTGCGGACTCTGGCCAAAGAAAGCAACTGACAAGGCACTGTCTCGCTTAATATACTGCCTGCTCATTCGATTGTGCGCCCCCAGACTTTCTCCCTCCCCCATCGAATCTGTACTTCCCCCATTCTTGCACCCCGCAATCTGGCAGCACTCAATCGCTCCCCAAGATCTTGACCCCTCGCTCAATGGGTCGGCGCATCACCTCCAACACGCTCTGGCTGGCTGCTACCCATCGTGGGAGGCTCGGTCAACCTCATCCGAATGCAAACCCCCACAGCCCACGCGGCGTAACCATTCAACAACTCAGCTTTGGCTTGCGGTATACGCCCAGACCACCTCTTGTCAATTGCCTCGCCCGCCTCGGCTCCCTGACTGGCACTACTAGGCTTGTGTCTCCACCACAAAGAAACAGACATCCTCTCCTCTGATCAATCATGGACGTAGCCAGGCGGCCACACGAGCAGCGTGTGACCCGGTCCCACGTAGCATCTCGTCTCTCTCCGTCCCAGCGCCGGAAAGGCCCTGACCCCTTGTTGTGGAGCCCGGTCCGGTTGGAGAAGAGCCGTAAAAGTCGCCCTGTTCGGGCTATCTCGCACCGACAACAATCTAGTCGGGAATGCCGGTCCAGATCACCCCCCACTATAGCCCATTGGATCGCCTCTCTGAGGCACTGGAGTGCCCATCTGATCACGAGCAGATTAATACCTGCTGGTGTAGACTTGGATTTATCTATCCATTCATCTTACTCTTCATTCCATGAACATTGTTCCTTGGCTAAATCCAGCTTGTCCCTCAATCACCTTCCAAGCGAGTTTGTACACCATCGATAAGTCCGACTCCGATCCCCAGACGTCGTCTACTTCGAATTCTCAAACATTACCCTCCTCTACCCTCCAAATCGAACCAATTCGAATCAAGAACACGAAAACGGTCGAAATATTATAGTGATGGCTTCTGTTCGGGACTTTCCAACCATCAAGGCCATCAGGTCCTTCATCATTGGAGGTGTTGGTTCAGGTACGTTGACCTGCTTTTCTCAGAATAGAGATCAACACATCTCCCGGTACCCTTTCACGCCGTAAAGGAAACACAGAAAACTGATTTCAAATGCAGGCGGTGACTATCACAACGTCAAGGGTGGCCATTGGTATGCTTCCAATTCCCCGACAGCGTCAGCGAAATGTTCAAAAACAACCTAAGACTGACCGGTTTCTTAGGCTCATCGATAGCGATATCTCGACTCCCTGCTCGCGATGGGACCAATATAAGAAATCTCGAACTAGCTGGGGAATCAATGTCCTCGGATCGTTCCTGGTTGAGATTGAGGCTTCCGATGGCACCACCGGATTTGCTACGGGTTTCGGAGGTGAGTTTCTAATGCCCTCAACACCATCTTGGCCCCAATGAAGAACCCCCACGGCAGCCCATTGGCGGTCTTGAATTTTTCCTCGCCGGGATAATGATAGAAGAAAATTGGTCTAACCGTTAATGTTCAGGTCCTCCTGCATGCTGGCTCGTTCACCAGCACTTTGAGCGATTCCTCATCGGAGCAGACCCCCGCAACACAAACCTGCTCTTTGAGCAGATGTACCGGGCCTCCATGTTTTATGGCCGCAAGGGTCTCCCACTGGCTGTTATCTCTGTTATTGATCTCGCTATCTGGGATCTTCTAGGCAAAATCCGCAATGAGCCCGTCTACCGTCTCATTGGCGGTGCCACCAAGGAGCGCCTCAACTTTTACTGCACTGGACCCGAGCCCACAGCTGCCAAGTCCATGGGTTTCTGGGGAGCCAAAGTGCCCCTGCCCTTCTGTCCCGATGATGGCCACGAAGGTCTCCGCAAGAATGTTGAATTCCTGCGCAAACACCGAGAGGCTGTTGGCCCCGACTTCCCTATCATGGTCGACTGCTACATGAGCTTGAACGTGCCCTACACCATTGAGATTGTCAAGGCTACTCTTGACCTCAACATCAACTGGTGGGAGGAGTGCTTGTCCCCCGATGACACTGACGGTTTCGAGCAGATCAAGCGAGCCCACCCCTCTGTCAAGTTCACCACTGGTGAGCACGAGTACTCGCGGTTTGGCTTCCGCAAGCTCGTCGAAGGTCGCAACCTGGATATCATCCAGCCCGACGTTATGTGGCTCGGCGGTTTGACTGAGCTGCTTAAGGTGTCGGCTCTGGCCTCTGCCTACGACATCCCCGTTGTGCCCCATGCAAGTGGTCCTTACAGCTATCACTTTGTCATCTCACAACCCAACACTCCTTTCCAGGAGTACCTGGCCAACTCGCCCGACGGCAAGAGCGTTCTTCCCGTATTCGGTGACCTGTTCATCGATGAGCCCATCCCTACCAAAGGGTACCTCACCACCGCCGATCTTGACAAGCCTGGTTTTGGTTTGACCATCAACCCCGCCGCCCACGCCAAGCTCATTCCTAGTGACTATCTCCTCAAGCTGCCCGCAATCCCTTCTCTGGCTCCTCCCAGCCCCCCTAATGAGAGCGAAGAGAAGGAGGGCGCCAAGGAGACTGAGCAGGCCAATGGTGTGGTTGAGCAGCTTGTAAGCAAGGTTGAAAGCCTCACTACTGTTTGAGAATGCCGGGTTACTTGTAAGTCTGGAATATACAAGCTGAGTCTGCTACATTGAGTGGAAGCAGATGACGACCACGAATTTATGTTTTGGCATTGCACATAAAGGCCGGATTGGATTGATAAATTGGCTGCAAAGGCCCAGTTACTACGGTTCAGTCTACAACTGGATGAACATTGCGTTGCCCCTTTGGTGGTTTCGCTACATTTTTTTTTTTAGTCATGGATGCGAGATCTTGGAATAAATCATAAAATATTATCATCTTAAGTGTGACCTCATGTAGACGGACCGAAATAGGAACGTGTGATTGTAGAAACTTCTCTGTTGAGATGTTGATGCCGTGAATGATTGTGAGTTGATGTAATATGGGAGTTGGGCGTTCGAAAAAAGCAGGGGAAGGGGAAGGATTAAAAAAATAAAATAAAGAAAGCAACATACGAGACCTGCAGATCCGACTTTTTCTGCTGGCATTGGAATCTGACGAGCCCAAACCACCAGTTCGTCACTTGACTAGGAGGAGACCCACGATCGTAGGTGGCCCACGCGGGCGGTTTTTTTTGTCCGCACACACCCCTCCCACCCTGGTCAGCCAGTGAGCGTGGGATAGACGCGACGGTGGGAAGATCGTGAAGTTTTTTTTTCTTCTGGTTGGCTTCTCGAAGGACCAAAACGGTCACCGTCTGGCATCGGCCCCCAACCTTGGCCAGCGTTTTCTTTCCTTTTCTTTTTCTTTTCTTTTGTTTTTGCTTCCACCCCCGGCAGCCACCTCACGATGCCTCGTTCTGCTTGTAACCTGCGTGACATTCTGAGGCCGATTGCCCGTCTTGCCCGATTTTTTTCGTAATGCATCCATCCCTTGCAGACGAGGAAACCGTAATGGTTGTCCCCTACATCTTATTGAGAAATCGAGCGAGTTGATAGCTCGGATCGTATTTTCTTTACTATTAGTCTCACTATGATTATATATTTTTCCTGTTTCATGAAAGTTGGGCGGTTGTCTCCCCATGAGAGCACAGGTACTGCTTATGAATCGGCAATTGAGCTGTGCATCTAGATCCACCTTCGGTGCTATTTCGCTTTCCGTCGCAAACCTCCAGATGTTTCCCCGCGCCGGTACCTCGCGATAAAGCCGCCCGAGATGGCGACCGAAATTCGGCACCGTATAGGCTCAAAACCCCTCCTTGGAATAGCGCAACATCGTCAACGGGGACGCGGGGCCAAGCCTCAATGTCGCACGCCTTTGCTTTGTCCCGAGTAGGTCTCCTCCGCATGTCCAGTGGTCTTGATTCAGAACGGCTAAATGTGAACCAACCCTTTTTTCCTTCCATTCTATTTCTCCATTTATACGTCGATTTTCAGAGAACCGCGATCCTCACAACTCAACAATCACGCACTTGATATCAAGTTCAAGTTATTTGTTCAGACGTCATTTTTGCAACTCAGTCTCTTCCGCTGCTCGCGAATTGATTGCCCTCGGGCCTACAATCCACCGACATACCCGTCTCGCTGCATTTCGACGAACCTCCCCACTTGAACCCCTCTTCACGACTCGACCGCGCCGTTGTTGCATTCTGGTAAATAGGAGGGCATTGGGCTTTCGGCATAAAGGGGATCTACAAAAAAAAAACATTCGAGCATACTATAACTCGTCCGATACAGTGATCGACTCCAATATCACCATGGGTCGGCTAACAGGTCTGCTCGCCAACAAGAGTGCCATCATTACCGGAGGCACCACTGGCATTGGCCGTGCCATTTGCCTCGAGTTCTTGAGACAGGGCGCTGATGTCGTGGTGAACCACCTGGGCCTAGAAAAGGACCAGAAACATTTGGATTCGCTCGTTTCTGAGGCCGAGGCCTTGCGTAAGGAGGTGCCATCTGCTGGTCGCCTTGCTCACCAGCAGGGTGATGTTCGCGAACCCGAGACGGCAACCAAGCTGGTGGCTACTGCGGTTGAGCACTCTGCCAACAAACGCCTGGATATCTGCGTGTCTAACGCAGGTATTTGCACCTTTGCCGAATTCCTCACACTCTCGCCCGATCTGTTCCACACGACGGTCAGAACCAACCTTGACGGTGCTTTCTACGTTGTCCAGGCCGCGGCCAAGCAGATGGCTCTCAACCAAACACCAAAGGGTGGTAGCATCATCGGCCTGTCATCCATTTCCGCCCTCGTAGGTGGCGGTCAGCAAACTCACTACACGCCCACCAAGGCTGGCGTGCTCAGCTTAATGCAGAGCACAGCCGTGGCGCTTGGCGAGCACAACATTCGGTGCAACGCGTTGCTGCCCGGCACGATCCGCACTCAACTTAACGACGAAGATATGGCCGATGGCGAGAAGCGTAAATACATGGAGGGCCGTATTCCACTCGGACGGCTGGGTATGCCCTCGGATATGGCAGGCCCTGCCGTATTTCTCGCATGCGAGGAGCTCAGCGGTTATGTGACGGGCGCACAGCTGCTTGTTGATGGCGGTCTGTTTGTCAATCTCCAGTGAGTTGACAGAGAAGAATGGGGAAGAAGATAAAGCGTGAGATGAGATGTCATGTCCGGCCTGACCGACTGTTCAGTGGTCATAATGCTGACGCAAGCAATCAAAGACATGCGAATGAAGCAATAAAGGTCGATCGCCTCCTGATATGGATGCTCATCTCACTCAGGAGATAGCACCCTGGAGACCGGAAACGGCGACAGGAGAAAAACAAATAATAATAAAAAAAAACCATGAAACCAAAGCCAGCATACTTTTTGCCGGGGCTGCATGTCGAGGGAGGTAGTGAGTGATGATCTTTGCACATCAATCATGTCACTGCCGCCAATCCCGGTGTTCTCATAAGAATGGCGTCCTTCATTTTTAGCAAGCAATAAAAGCTTCTGACACTTGATTCAGGAGTTGCAGGAGATGCGGGAAAGGTAGGCGGGACTAGACCGAGGCGTGCATGGGTACGCAAGTAAATGGCTCCCTTCCGTACGTCAATGCCCTACATGCACATACATGCTCTAGAGGGTGGGTGGATGGGTATTGGTGAGGTGACCTGGTTTGATGTAAGCATGAAGTTAGGAGGAGGGAACATGACTGGGATGGCGGGAAATGCGCATATTCGCTCATCAGGCAATTGCACTCAGTCCTTTTCTTAGCTCAAGGCTGAGCACGATGATTCAAATGCACATGGACCCAGTGTTGAGACGTTTGACGCGATTGCGGTCTAGAACACCTAGAACGTTCGTTCTTAGGCACCACTCCAAGCGCGTAGAAGGCACGTCCATATGAAAATAGCCTGTAACTTGACAACGGTCGAGGTGTAGCATGGCCAGGCGTCGAACGCACCGCGCCCGCACCGCGCCCGCACCGTAATAGTTTCTCAATGCATCCCCTCTCTTGCCCTCCATAGGGCGCCATCTCTGACAAACAGTTCGGGTCCATTGACAAGGATCTACAGGGTTTGGTGTGGTTGTTTTAAGCCATTCCATGACGCCGAAACATAGGCGCGGCCAGGGGTGACGGAGGACCGCCAGGCAACCACAAATAGCCAATGGGACGAGTCATTTGGATGCCGTGAACAAGGGACCAGCACGGGAAGAGACCGAGCAACAGTACGTACACGCATGGCGGGAAGACAAGTCAACAAAGACCGAGCTGATCTGAGCATAGTTTGGAGCCGAGATGAGAGAGCCCTGCGTTTTCCAACTGCCTGCGTTGGCGGTGGTTTGGTGACATGGGCATTGCTGAGCAATCCCTTCCCATTTAGGCATGTTGTGCAGAAAGGATTATCATAAAAATCGGCCAATTCAGAATTTTCTCGGTGGCTACGCGACGTCATAGCCAGGCATGTCTGACGAAAATATATCAACGCAGAATGGATCAAATGGTGTTGGTGGTCAATGGCGAGAAGCAAGCATGGGTTGGCGGGAGAGAGTGAAAATATCAGGTACATAGTCTTGGCCGCATATTTCGGCTCAGCATAAAGGTACACGAACATGATAACCACATGCTTCCATACCAAAGAAACGCGATAGCCACCACATGAAAAAGATGCTTGAGTGGTGGCAAGCACGCCCGACTCTTCCCAGGTCCGACGACGATCGTTTTCGGTTGGGCGGGGCTCTAGTGCTGGAGGGGTCTGTCATTGTGGAGAGGCCTTGACGTCACTGTGGATTCACGGGCTTCTCTTGTCAGCCTGACGGCGTCTCTCTGACCCTCGGTTCTGCATGAAGCATCCTGTAAGGTGTGCCCCTGGCTGGAGGACGGGCGTCAACAGGGCTATCTTGGCCGTTTCCACCGTCTTTCGGGCACACAGACCAACTGGACGGCGGCAACGGCCACCGTATCTTTTGTGGTCCTGGTTGGACGGTGCGGTGGAGAGCGAATGGAGTCAGCCAGCCTATTCTACGTCCTTTCCGCCTCCAACCATCATGCAATCTGTACCATCCTTGACGGTGCGTTGGACTATTAGCCTTGTCATTTTTAACTCCCCGTAATCACTCCGATCCTGGTGACGAACCAAGAGATGTGCTCCCCTCAGTGGTGGCTCCCATTGGTTTCAGAGCTCGCGCTGAGCCTCAGGGTCCACACCCTTTCATGCAGCACATTGCCGCCAGGCGGCATGGGGAGATAGATAGGTAGATAGCTATGCTCTCACCATGTTTGGAAGTCGCTTGTAGCCAGAGAAACTGTGATTAATTGCCTCTCTTATAGTATAGCAATGACGGCGGCGTTATTCTGACAGGGAAGATGGATGCGAACGTATCCACTTGCTTGGACTGCTATTGCCCGCTCTCGGTTACACACAGACACGGTGCCCCATGGATCCATCATGTACCATACCAGATCGTCCCATGCCGCCCAACGGACGTACGTCACAGAGGTACATTTAGTGACCAGGGGTCCGAGGGGTGTCCTGAACCCGGACGACTGGGCTCCTTGAGTTGATGCGGCCGCGGCGTCTGCGAAAAAACCCACCCGCCCGTGCCGCCGTGCTTGACAGAAGAACCTGCTTTGTACCATCCTCCGGTGTACCAGAGACATAGCGTCTCACCTCTTCGACTAGCGAATCATAAGTACGAGCTACTATAGTTCGTCGCTTACCTAGGTACCCCGCCGTCCTTGGGCGGCAGCCACCAGGGGAAAAAATCCAACCTCCGTCGTCATCATCCCGCCAGCAACCAACTACCCGTCCCTTACCTCATACCTCGAGAGTTTTACTACACACACAAACGAGTGAAAAAAAAAAAATCCATTGTGGAACCTGGTCGCCGCTTGGTGGATATCGAGAATTCTCGCCACGGTCCTAAGCCATGACTCGGATTGGATATTGCCGCACGAGGTATCCGCGCAACAGGACCTACGCGAAGAGCAATGGAGAAATTGTGGACTCTGGAGCCGTGACAAGACGACTAGCCAGCCATGACGGTACAGGACATGCCCACAATTGCTATCGTTGTCTGGCCTCCGCCTCTGTTTAATATACCCTCAGGAGTCGCAGCAGTAAGCAATTCAGAGAAGGTCTAAATCTATAAATCCCCAGATTCCCCCACCGTTCTTGACGGTAGATTCATCAAGCAACTCAGTCTCCATTCTACCGTCTCATCCCAACTTCTTCCAATTTTCGAAGAATCGAATCAAGTTCCTGTTTACCTCTTATAATCACATCAATTTTTACGCCGCCCTTTCTCTGTGTCCTCATTTAAACACAGCTGGAGCTGGTCTCTTATCTTTTCATCCACCCCATCATCCTATATAAATAAACACCATGGCTCAACAACAGCCCGCCTCAAACAACTTCTTCAACGAGGTTATCGCCTCCAGGCAGGAAATGGACGGCATGGACACCCCATCGGTGCCTAGCTCACCCGAGCTCGCCTCCAGTGCCTCCAGTGCCAGCATTTCCAGTCTGGAGACACCTCTATCACCACTCGCCACACCGGTTGACCAGCTTGTTGCCGACCAATTCGTCTTTGCTTTCGACATTGATGGGGTTTTGGTTCGCGGTGGCCGAGCCATTCCCGAGGCCATTGAAACCATGAAGGTCCTTAACGGCGAGAACGAATATGGTATTAAGGTGTAAGTCTCCCAACCCCATATGTCCTGTCATCGATCCACCGACCCCGGATTTCTTTTTTACTGGGGCGGTCCACAAAATAGAAGCATCGTGAGATGCGACCGTCAAAAACAGTCCGACTAACCCTTTTTAACGAACAGGCCGCACATCTTCCTCACCAATGGCGGTGGCAAGACCGAAGAAGAGCGCTGCCGAGACCTCTCCAAGCAGCTTCTCTGTGATATTCGCCCTGGACAGTTCATCTGTGGTCACACTCCCATGAGGGAGATGGCCGAGACTTATGGCACAGTCCTTGTGGTTGGTGGCGAAGGTGAGAAGTGCCGCCTTGTTGCTGAGGGCTATGGCTTCAAGGATGTCGTCACACCCGGAGACATCATCAAGCACGACGCCGCCACAACGCCTTTCCGCAAGTTAACCCCCGAGGAGCACGCCAACTCACGAGAGCGTGACTTCTCGGAAGTCACTATTGATGCCGTCTTCGTCTTCGCCGACTCGCGAGACTGGGCTGGTGACATTCAAATCATGCTTGACGTTGCCATGTCCAAGGGTGGTCGTCTCGGCACTCGCAGTGAGACTTTCACCGAGGGCCCTCCATTCTACTTCTCCCACAACGACGTTGTCTGGTCTGCTGCTCACGAGCATGTCCGCCTTGGCATGGGCGCCCTTCGCCGCATGTTCGAGGTCACTTTCAAGGACCTGACCAACGGCACCGGCGTCCTGCACACACACGCCTTTGGCAAGCCCCAGGTTTCTACTTTCGAGTTTGCTTCCCGCCTTATGGGCCAGTGGCGCAACACTGAGCACGGTCTCGTCGCTCCACCTGAGACCGTCTACTTCGTTGGTGACACCCCCGAAAGTGACATCCAGGGTACCAACGCCGTCAATGAGAAGGCCGACAACGAGTGGTATAGTATCCTTGTCAAGACTGGTGTCTGGCAGGAGGGCACTGAGCCTGCCTACAAGCCCCGCGCCATCGTCAATACTGTCCTGGATGCTGTCAACCACGGCATCAAGCGTGAGATGGCCAAGAAGGCCGCTGCCACCGGTACTACCAAGGTCGATGCTCTGGCTGAATCTGTCTGCAACCACGGTCCTGCCATTGTTGACATGGATGGACTCACTATGTAAACGATGACATATGCAATCGGCGTTTTATTGGGCTGGAAATGGGTACAATTTTCTTTCATCTCTCCGGGTAGCAATGCATGATTCAAGGCTTGTGTTTTTTTCTTTCTGTTTTCTTTGCGTTTGGACTGGTGGTTTTCATTTTCCCCCTCATGGGAAACGGTGCACTTCATGTGTCAACATCCCCGTTTCTTTGCAGATGGCGCCATGATACGCAGCAGCAGTCGGTGCTGCTTAGAACACAGACCACGATAGAAGTGCTATGTTTCTACAGTTTCCTTCTTTCTGATGCAACACGACAGATTTATACCCCCGATGGGCATCACATCAATAGCTTAGACTGCATATCAATTCATACATTATTATAAAAATCTGAGCCTCTTTTTAGATTTGGCTTGATTCAATGCTCTTGGGAATTCCTGACAGAGGCGATGTATTTGGTGAGTAGAAACCATCGAATCACGCAATCCGAGACCTGCCGTGCCCAGTAACATCAAGTGTGTCATGCACAATCCATAGCCTGGTTATACCCATGCCTCCAAGCTTGGGTTTGTTTTCTAGACGTCAGGCAAGGGACTTTTGTACACCATACTTTCAAATGTGATAACTCAGTGGAGTTAGCTGCATGAAGCCTGCTGAGTCGGCTTAATCCTTACATGGTAATCTCACCTCAATGGCGGTTCACTTATTGCCGTCCAGTGGAACCGAATGGCAACCAAAAGTCGCTCAAGTTTTCGTTGCTAGCCCCTAATACCCCTAATTTTCCCGCGTTTCCTTGCTTCTGGGTCATACTAAAGCAGGCTATGTTTGTGTGACTCCGGGGGCCATCCTTGGCATTACCCTAATCACAAGCATATGCAGGTAGGGTGTGTCACACGATTATCCATCCTTTATGTTCTGGATTATCTGTTGCAACGCTAACCAGGGCGAAAACTATGTGAATGACTGACCAGGGGACGTTGTTAGACCATTTTCAGGTTTGAGTGTCCCCGCATCTTGCCCTGCTCACTACCGTACCCTGCTAGAAAGTGCCAAAATGGATCCATACAGAACACACCAAGGGCAAGTTAATAATGTGAGGCGTGAACAGATGAAGTCGGCAATTCTCTCTTGGGTAAGCCGATGGTGCATGGCACTATACTGACTTTCATGTGAGCCGGTGTGGCCACTGATGCGCGATGAATCTGGGGAAACAGCTCAAAGAGGAGTATTAATTTGTTCTTCATCTTCATGTCTTGCCATCATCCCTGCTCCCCTCAGACTTGTTGTCCACACCCGAATTGTCCACTTCCTTGAAGGAAAACCCTCCCCATTCCGACGAGGCCGCCCAACCTGCAGCGTCTACTGCATCCTGGCGCCGCGGCCTCTGTTCTATGGCTTCTCCTGCACTGATACCGGGTGCGAACCCGCGGATGTGCTCGCGATCTAATCGTAGCCAACCCTTCCAACCTGTAGCAATATCGCCAAGACCAAGGCCACCTATGACGATGGTACCCCACCACTGACGAGCGCCGCTTGTTCGGGCTCCGTCGCCATAGAGCATGAATCTCTCAGCCTCGGCTACTATCGTCCGAAGATGTTCTGTACTGCCCCGGGCCGGCCGCTGTATGTAAATGTGTCGTAGATGCTCCTCTTGGCAGCTAAGCCGGCAAGCATCAAAGCGGCCATCAACATCAATGACGAGTAATGTATACAAATACGGAGGGGCGACGAGGGAAGAGATGATCTTGTAAAGCAAGGGAAGGTAACGTCCGGACAGGCTCACACTAGAGGATGCCGTAGATTGAAAGTGACGGGCTACCACCTGATCCAGAGGTTGGATATGTGTGAGCTTGGTCGTTTGAACCTGACCTTGGGTTGCCCTGTTTCTTGACGATGCCGAATCAATGGCCAGGGCTATGCGCAAGTCACGGAGCACCTGGATTGGATTTTTAGCGACATCAGTACACAGGAAAAGGGCGACAGAGATGAAAAGTTCAACCACCAAAAACCAATCCCCTGGAGCTGGGGCGTGCATCTCAGTGTTCGAAAACCAGTAACAATATTCATCTTACGACGCAGGCTTTGACAATGGCCGACTCTATTGACCAGAGGGGCTGGCCTATTTGTTGTGATTATGTGGCCACTTGGCTCCCTCGCAGGTTATTTCGATAAAGCATCCAGCGCGAGTCTGTGTCCTGATCGGGAATGCCCAAGAATGGGTGGTACGTGGTTGGTGTTGCACAGGAAAAAGGAAAAGCTCAGGCCCACCAAGGACCAGTCCAACTCACCTCCTCTAAACTTATCTCCTCTACCTCGCCCAGCAGCCGCACTCCCGCTGCAGCTTCCATATTGACAGCACTCAAAAAATAAAAGAACGAAAGAAAAGAGCGGTTTCTCAAGGTGCGCGGCGATGGGGTATCCGTGTCAAGTATTCCACGCTTCCGAGCTGCCCGATCGCGTCCAAATGGATCTCAAAGGCCGCAAACGCAAGCTCAACGGTGGCGAGCGCAACGTCAACTTGGAAACCTGCGAGCTCCTCCAAATGCTCCAATACAAATGTGAGATCAAAGAACCAGTCAAGTGGGACAGTCCTGTGCAATGCTATGCGGTCGATCGTCTTTTTCGGAAGTGAGTTTCAAGCTGCCTGTTGGCGCCTTTCATCGCGGCTAACGTTGCATCGACTGGAGGTGCATGGACAAAAAAGGATCGTTTATGATTGAAACAACAGCGTGGGAGGGGAAAAATTACCCAGGCGACATCGGTGGAAAAGGTAGCCACGGTAAAAGCAAGAACGCGACACAAAACAATGCACAATTGTATCACTGGTCATCGAGTTGGAGCTCACCTGATATAGCGCGGTGAGGCGCTATGAACCGATATTTTTTCTTCCCTTGGTGTAAGCATCACTCACCACTGTAGCATGCCATTGCTGGTGAGCAATCCATGTACCAATCCTTGACTCATCTCACTAGGGCGAAGTGTCAAGAGAAACAAAGGAAGGAAATGTCTAAAAAAACAACAACTATGCGCTATACAGATCTTCTCTGGCATGTGCTCTATTAATTAATGGCCAAAAAAAAAATAGATATATAGGTTTGGGTTGGTCTATTTGCATTACCACTGTTGCTGCTATTTCTTCATAGTCCATGAAATACCAATCCATGACTCATCTGACGTAGTAGCAGTCATTTAGGCCTCCGAAGCCACCAAGCAACAAGTCAATTGAATAATAGTAAACCTTGCGCGTAGCAGGGAGTCTCATTGGAGAATGCAATCTCATGTAATTACAACAGGAAAAGTGGCGTGAGGTCATAAATGATCAGCTGGTGGGACTGGTTTGGGAATGGCAAGTTCGGCATCACGGGAGGAGCAGTAACGCATGAGGTCTTGACACCACTAACAGTCATTCAAGACGTCTCTCAGCTGTCTCGATCCAGACAATCACATTTCACATTCCTATAGCGCAGTGTCCATGGCCAAAGCAAAAGGTCAATTTGGTCGCCACTGCCTATTGTACATCTTGTCCAGCGACCGTCTCAGATGGAGCTTGATATTGTATTCTCTATCCATGGATGTGACAAACGAAATAGCCGGAAGCGGCCCATCCCATCCTCCTTCTAATTATGAGTGCCATTGGGTCCTTCCTACTCCTGCTTGGCGGCAGCGCGCTCGGCTTCAAGCTTGATGTAATAGTTGTCGCGAGCCTCGGTTCGAGGGACATGGAAGCCGTACCTAGCCAAGCAATTAGTGTTCCTGCTTTCTTCAGGATACAATGCGATTTTATGGCCCACGTACCAGAAGACATTGGCCATAGCAAAGCCGGAACCTGCGATTCCAGTCAGCCCATTACTGTCCACCAACCAGATCACGCGAATTGTCAGTGTCCTTAGGAGCACTCATGTCAATTCCTTTCCAGCGAGACAGGACGCAATTGCTCAATCCGTTCGGCATGTGAGCTATAGAAACATACCAAGAGCGATGCTGAGGTCCAGGACGAGGTTTCGTCGGAGCATCTGCCACCAAGTCAGTCCAAGAAAAGCTCAAACAAGTTCCTCTGACCCGGCCTGAGTGGCACAAGGTAGAGCCATTGAGCGGTAAAATACGCACACCAGTGACGGGTCGGACGGCCATTTTGACTGATTTCGTTTTGAGATGCGGTTCGGGTGCAGGAACGAAGATTCGAGGCGGGGATCGAGGGTTTCGAGGTGGTCGTGAGGATGTGAGTTCATCCCGAGGATGGCCTGATGTTAATCGCGCTAAAGGTGGTGGTCACGTGCAATTGGCAACAACGCTGTCGGGTGAACCCCGGCCTTTGGAAAAGATCTTGGCCATGGACATGCGCTCATGCCTATGATAACTTGAGAGAGCCATAGGATCTGGGGCTCGGCACATCACAACGACACCTGTTGCCATGAGTCTCCGTCAAGCTGCCCGGAGGCTGGCGCTATCAGGTATGCTGCCGTTTTTCCCTTCAATTTAACTCAATTGGCTCTTATAATGGAGCTCTAGCTGACCACACAACCTTTCCATCGACACAGCAAGAGCCTCAAATCCTCTTCCCACGTCCCAGACGCCACTCTGGTCCGCCGGGTTTGTACCTACTGTCCAGCGACGACACAAATGGAGCATATTCAAGGCATGGGGCCGCAGTAAGGACGCCTCGACGGCGGCCAGCGATCCAGTGACTGCCCAGCTGGACGACCCGAAGAATCGCGAACAGTTTCTAGAACGAAGCATGTACAGCGGTGTCGAGGATAATATTTTTCAGGATGAGATTGAAGCCCCTCAAAGGGCCCAATCAGGCGAGGCCACTCCCGGTGCAGGCGAAGCCGAGCAGAAGACAAAGGAGAACATGGCATTGGTTGTTGACCCTGATCCTCGAAGCCGTATTCGCTGGCAACGCAAGAAAGTTATCCAGATGGTCCGTCGCAATGGCCGTCTTACCAAGGAGGAACGAATCAAGATGACCGAGCGTGAACTGCTACACAAGAGTGCAGTGATGCCAACCAGTGTCAAGAAGCTGGTAATGCTCGCACGCCAAATTTCCGGCAAAACTGTCGACGATGCTATCCTACAGATGCAGTGGTCCAAGAAGAAGTTCGCTGCCGAGGTACGATATTACCTAGAGGAGGCTCGTGACCTTGCAATTGCTCAACGTGGCATGGGGCTTGGTCAGGTCAACGGCGAGGTCTTAACCAAGCCTCGCAAGATCCAGACCAGCGAAGGCAAGTGGATCGAGGTCACAGACCCAACACGCATGTATATTGCTCAATCATGGGTAGGCCGAGGCCCGTGGCGTGGAAAGAGCATCGACTACAAAGGCCGCGGCAGAATGGGCATCATCAGACACCCCAGCACAAGTATGTATCAGATCAATCTAATCTCGATTTTGGGCAAAGTGCTAACTGCATCTTGTCCGCAGGCTTGACTATTCTGCTCAAAGAAGAGAAGACAAGGATTCGGGAGCACGATGAGCGTGAGGCAAAGAAGGCAAAGAAGGGACCCTGGGTGCATCTACCTAACCGACCTGTTTACAGACAACGACCATACTACTCATGGTAAATGTCAAGGCGGGTCCTGTTCATTTCTTGGCTCAGTATACACAAAATAAAGGGATTGCAAATTAGAAATAGGTGGGATTGTTTGTAAAGAAGCTTGTAAGATATGTACAATGAATCGCTGTACGATTGAACGCAAAAATTTCTTCTGGTATCATAAATAACTAGCTTCAATTACAAAGTGAAAATTCCTCTCTATCTCCTCCCAAGACTGAAACTCAAGAACCCCCTCACGCCAATGACTCGGTAGCCTCAGTTGTGTTCCTATACAAACCGCCTAACAAGTTATTAGAGAAACCGCAAGACAATAGGTCGAGTCCCGGTTCGTATCAAACTTGGCTAGCCATTCCGCATGAGATGGCAAACATGGAAGTGAATGACTCTCCCATCAATATCGATATTCATACCATTCCTCGCAATTCCAAAGTTCGACATTTGAGAAGTCATCGCCCGCTTCTCAACATCATACCATAGTTCGGGGTGTGTGTCGCGGAACCATGTCCTCGTATCGGTTGGTGATTACCTCCATATCATAGGCATTTTTCTCCCCAAAGGCACCATCGCTTGAGCCATAAACTCTTCCACCTCCAGGGAGAGGTTCAGAAATGGCCAGGCCAATACCACGACGCTGGGGCTTTTGTTCATCTTCATTTCTTCGTGATTTCAACACACAAAAGAGTCCGAGACTCAGGACAGCAAGAACTGCGGCGCCAACGCCGACGCCAATACCAGCTTGAGCCGCGATGGACAATCCAGTTGATTTTTTCTTCTCGGAATCTTGAGAACTCTCAGCGTTGTCAGCAGCTGAAGTCCCAGTTGCAGCGGTGCCGGCACCGGCGCCACTCGAAGTTTTTGATGCAGTGGCTTCGGTTCCTGCGGCAGATTCTGAAGCCTGCAGATGGAGTTAGCAACAATCATGAATCAGGTGAGAACTGCATACACTAGGTTCCCCAGCTGTGGAAGACGATTGAGCGGCAGCTGTACTCTTAGCAGCGGTGGTCGTCGAGACACTGGCAGATGTCTGCGCGGCGGTGCTAGACCAGGCTTCCTTCGATGTCGTTTCGGCCTTCGTGGATGGGACAGCTGTCGTAGATGGGGTTTGGGACGTGGGAGCTGCGGCTGATATGGGTGCCGCCGACGTCGAGGCAGCAGAGGAGGTAGCAGAGGAGGCAGAAATTACACCTTAGGATATATGTTAGCATTTCACACATACCACACCGTGAGCGCCAACCTACCAAGACAGAAGTTAGTGCTGAGATAGGTATTCATCTCAGCTTCAGTGGCTCCACATGAGCTGCTAGAGCAATCTCGGATGCCATCCAGAAAGGACTGGTTCCGGCACAGACAGGCGCCATCCTCTGCGCTGCTACAGCTAAATTCACTGAATCTGTCTCTGAGGTTGTTTGTGCAGGTTCCCTAGAGGTTGCATTGATCAGTACCAATGCGGAGGCAGGCTCAAGACCTTCATGCCTGTCGAGACATGCCTGATGAACTTACAACGCAGTAATCGGCGGCGGATACAGCCAGAAAGTGCAGGGCGCCCAGCGCACCTAGAGTTGAGAGTGAAATACGCATTTCAATCAACGACAGATGTCGATATCGACGGGGTGAAATAAAAGCGAAAAATTGATGGGTTGAAGAGATGGTGGTTCAGGATGCAAACCACTGCGAAGGAGACGAAGCGTACAAGTACCAACAATCTCAAGGGGTTTGTGGTACAAGAGCAGTCAAACGTGGGATCCGATGAGTGCAGCGAGGTAAGCGCAGGATGCCAGGCTGAATACGAAGTGAAGGATGCGAAAGTAATGGCCAGATGACGTTCGCCAACGAATTTCAAGGAGCGATTGAAGGAAGCTGAAGGAGCGTATTTGAGACGGTGAACGAGCGAATTGATATCGACAGTCAATGGCCGGAAAGGTGAAGTGAGATGGGTGGGCTGGCACCTGGGACACCGGATACAACCAAGGGAACCCGAAAGCGCGATCACCGAACGCGGGAAGAAAGAGAAGGGGGGAAGAAAGAAAAGAAAAAAAGAAAGAAAAAAAAAGATGAAGCCCAAGTGAGACCAGCAGGCAGGGTGTGGATGGAAATGACGAAACGAAGGTAATATCACTGGAAGGGAGAGGAGGAATGAAGAGGAAGCGCTGGGACAACGAGTCGCCGGGGGAATGAAGGAAATGGCGATGTGGATGGGATATGGGATCGGGGCTGCCTCCGCAATGAAGGCAGGTCCGGTACCTTACACCATGGAGCACGTACCCACACCTACGTGCGCAGCAAGTCCCCTCTCGAGCGATGGGCTAAGTGTTGGATCAACACGACAGGTACCCAAGCCGGCGGGTACTTTTCATCGACAGGGCGATGCTTGCGCACGCGTCTGCAGGCACTCTACGCTACTAAACAGGACTAGGTGCTGGTTCAGTAAGCTCATGGCAGGTGAATTCCAGGGCAACCCGGTCGCGTGTGAGGGTTTGGATTCCAGAGATGACGCCGTGGCAGATAAAGTGCCACAGCAGCAAAGTAATCCTGGATGGAAGCTTGGAAACCCTCCCAGCCCGTGTAAGTCTCGGACACCCCGGCAAACATCCTCGTCGTGGCGAGTTGCTCTCCTAGCTTATTGCATGTCTGGGCCCTTGAAGTTGGTATTTGCGATCAGCTAATTTGCCATTGTCGCTCCTATTCCGGCAAGGGGAGGTAGAAGAAGCTTTGTTCAACCATGAATGCAACAGGCCTGCCAGCAATACCAGCTTACCCACTCAAGGGTTCCAACCGACGTATTGGGTTGGAAGCCACCACGTCAAATAGGGGCCGAGAGGCAACGGTTAGCGGGGATACCAGCCCCTGGTGCACGACAAAACCCCTCTACAACATCACCTCATTGCGTACAGAGTTAGCGGAGGGGCACGGGCATGTATGGCTCGCTCAGGGCACCGATCCACCAAATTACCCACTAATGGGCATCAGTCTACGCGCCGTGTTAATGGTAAAATATACCTCCAGGTTGATTCCGCAGGTAGGTGTGATCAGGTGGATCAGGCGCGCCCAATGCCCAAAGACCAACCGCAGGGCCGCCAGTCCCGATGTTCGTCTCATTACCGCCAAGGCGCATACAATCCGTCCGTTAGTCGAGAGCAGGCTGAGCACGGCCAGAATGATGGCTCTTGTTGACCCCGACAATTCGACGTAGTTCATCTGTGCGTGAATCATCACCGCTCCCTCTCCCACAACCTCCTCATACCACCAATTAATTTATTCTGGGGGCGGATGGACGTACTACAACTCCCCGCAGTTGTACCTAATTTCGTACAAAACAAGAGAAAACTCAGTCTACAGGGACGAAACGCTACATCATGCGCCAATATTGCCTGGGCGGTTATATTACAAAGGCACACAGTACCCCGGCCAGTAACGACCCCAGGAGCTCATCTTAGGCAGGATCTAGGCTGTGACCTGGAAGCGGCAGGCCCGATTCAGCCAGAAGGGTAGACGAAACTCCCAGACTCCTCCCGAACCCAGGTGCCAGCCGCAATCCTTCGTCATGACAGAGGTGGGGGGCATAATTCCAGAATCCTGTCCTGCAGCCAAACGAATCCGAGCTAAACAATGGATGAAAGCTGCGGTTTTCTGTTCTGTAATTCAAGCCGAGTCATATCTTTACATCGAGCTAAATGATGAGGCATTGCAAGACGAAGGCTTGAAATCTTTCCCCAACATCTCTCACTAAACCAATCGAGCCAGGCTCATGGCACAATGCAACAAGCCAAACAGAAATGTCGCTGTGCTGTATGGAACAAGCTGACAGCGAAACGAAGCGTCCATTTCGTCACGTATGCATCCGTCAGGGGCAATCATCCTTTTTTTTCACTCCTTGCTCGCGACTAAAACATGAGATCTAAGTTGACCGTTGGCGTGAGCCATGCGCCTGCATGTGGAGTCTTCCGGATCGGCACCAGGATGAGCCTGTCGGTTTATGCGTCAGACCAAGTAGAAAAAGAAAATTTCCCCTCGCTCCATGCAATGCAGCAGTGACAGTTTCAGTAGAATGCAACCTTGGAAATGCGACCTGGTGTCCAAATTGCATTGAATTCGTGAGTTCTGGCACAACGCAAGCAGCATTGGCGACAAAGAGGCTGGTCATGGTACCTTTAAGCGCACCTGTCCACATCCAGTCGTTTCATCTACGCCTTGACGCCTGTTGGTGCGGAGTCAAAGCAGAACATCAACCAACCCAGGTGCTGCTAGATTAGCGTGAAACAGCACCCTGGTCACTCTCGGTCGCAACCTTGCACGAGTTGGGAATATTACCTCAAGTACGACCCTTCGCAGTTGTAAGTCATTCGCCTTCACTGTGCATAGCACTGCGAGCAATTCAGTCGAGGATTCGCTAGGGGTACCAAATGTAGCCTCTCGTTTTCACAGCAGAGCCCCATTTATGACCAGCCGCAAATAAGATCCTATACAATCGCACTTGGGTCTGGCCAGCTTCGAACTACCAATTCCATCATATTGAGGCTGTGCTGTTTTGGAGTCGCCCAGAAATACTAAGCAGGATTCAGGGTGTAATCATACTCGCTCCCAAGAGAAACGCTGCAGGAGGGGCTAGTTTGGTGGTATTCGCCGAAAACCCGACCGTCGATCCGCCATCCAGAGGTAATTATTGAACGTTGGGTCCTCTCCTTGCGCATTATCCGATCCCCTTACCTTATTACCGAAAGCCATACCCTGGTTCAAACCCGTCACAGGCCCCAAGGACCAAGCGCTCAATTCTCGGCTTCAGGCGAGCAGAATCTTTCTGCAAAGCATACCTACTCTGTGACAGAATAGCAAGTGGGCGGCTGACCATAACACAACTCGTCGCCAGGATGGGAGAGTTTTTTTTTTTTTTTTTTTAGTTTTTTTTTACTTGGCTAAAAAAATTTTTTTAAGAATTTAGATATATCCTGGGCTATAATTCATTGTTTTTATCTCATACTTTTGCTTTTCGTCTTGGGGTGTCAACTACTTCCTGCAGGAATACCTACGCATCTGTTTGAGCCACGTTATGCATGAGAGCTGTATGGCCATAATACAACAAATAACTACCCCGAAAGATCTCGGACCCAAGAAATCCGAAGAAATCTCAAGTTCTGACCCGGCTCCCGTGCCGATTCGGGATCGTGTTGCAATCCATCCTCAAAGGAAATTTTCAGCTCAGGTTGGGTCCCAGGCCGACCGAGTGTGCGAGAGCTGGCAAAATTTGCCCCATGATCCACGTCATCAATCTCTAAGTGGAGCCTGGAACCGACATTTGCTTCAACTACACGCGTGTGCATTATATTCCCTACGCCAATCTAGGAGGAATCATAATCAGTCTCATTCTCAACCATCGCTTTTTCGAGAAGAGCCACGCCAAGTGAGTCATAGTGAAAGAAGCCTCGTATTATCGAAAAGACACCAGTTAAATCAGCAAGCATCCTGCCAAAAAATCACTCAGGACTAAGAGCTCTACGCCATTCAAATCGCTAGACACGACACCAAATAGACATAATACGACGCTCCGTTGCCACAGGTTCAGGACACTGGCGGCCACCACATGCTCTATTCTACTTTCCCAAGTTACCTAACTGCAATGTCTTCATTCCACACCTCTCCAAAAGGTGACTGGTTTTCATCCATCTAAAACGGAATAGATTTGCCTCCAACTATCAGCATGTTGACATACGACTGGGATTACCGTAGAATTGCATTATTAACTTGTTTTGAGCTCTCAACACACATTCAATATGAGACTCATTGATTCAACAGCCAACTCTCAGTGAGCGAGGACCCTGTACTAACACTTTTGCATTACTCGATCAGAAGGCCATGTTAAGGACTCGCACCGCCAAAACCCGTGGGACTACGCGTGTTCATCACCACACCACCCAGCATGAAGGTGTCGGTTAGTGATGAATATCTCACGAGAGTGCAAACTCTTTCCTGTTGGTCACAGAATAGGCCAAATCGTGCAGGTAAAAAAAAAGATACCATCCCGTTGAGACTATGACATCTGACCACTGCTGCCCATTGAATTCACGGGTCCGAAATGGAATTCTCCAACAAACAAGCACATTTAAGCAAGACAAAAAGCACCGAACCAATCACCAACGTAACAGTCATGGGGTTTCTCGTATTCGTCAAGAAAGCAACCCCATCGCCGGGAAATAAGAAGCCGGAAATAATTTGTCATGGCTGCGGCGGCAGCAGGCAGCAGACAGCAGATAGAAGGCCAAATAAAACAGACCATGGGACACTTGACGCAGGTCTAGAATCCAAATGGCATTTCTATATACGGAAATGATCGGCGCCGTGACAAGACCACCCATTTAAATGAATGTCGGCACCAGTCTGCTAACGAATAAGTGGACCGGGGACTCGGGGCCCGACTTGAATAATGATGGGGAGAGATGACAAGTACCCAGGCACAATCTCAAGGGAAACGGTACCTAAAAAGCCCGAAAGACGTGAGCACGTCAGCAAATGACTCTTATTTGTTAATTAGTTGTCGAGGTCCATCCGAGAGTCGCAAGCAAACGCAAAAATTGAAGCTGCCCTCCCAAGTCATCGGTGTTCTAGGCCTTGCCGGGGCGCCATTAACGCTCGGCATTACATCATTGCCTTGCTAACCGTCCCTCTGGAAGGCATGATCCCTGCCCCAAACGGACAAAGGACCGCCCATCGTGCTTAATTATGACAACCCATTTTTTTTTCCCCCTTGGTCCTCCACGTTCAAACGCACTTCACCTACGCGCCACAAGACCACGCCCACTATTCCAGGGTCTGATTTACGTGCCTTGATCTGCTCAGCTCCTCTCGGCCTTGGTGCAGCGTAGTGTGCCCTCCCCAGCAGGCACTAAAAGTTCGGAGCCTTGCTGCCTGCTGATCAATCGCATCCACCAACCATATCCAGTGATTCTGATTGATCTTCATCTCGCCCTACCTGCTTTTCTCCTTGCCGAACTACCAATCTGGAGACAACTTCGATATCGCAACGGCCACTGACCTGTCCCACGCCGTTTACAACTGCATGCGCCGTTATTGTGGAACGATCGAATCGCCCCTCGGCCCTCGAGTGCTCGCGAGCTCAGTGTGATGCGCCGCGCCACGGCCTTGCGCTTCCGAACAAGATGGCCACGCCTATAGGCGAAGACAACTGGCTTGCCTACCTCGAGGAGGCAGTCCGAAATGCGTCCGACCTCGAGAATCGCGTCAATGCCGTCGAACACTACAAGCGCGCTGTGGGCGCCGAGCCTGGCAGTTTGCGCATCTGGCTCTCCTACTGCGACTACTTCTGGTCTCTCTGGGAGGCCACCCAGGCCCCAGCTAGTGATGGATGGAGCAACGAAGAACGCCTCTTAGGACGTGAGCTGTTCTCATTCGGGGCAGCTCTCGACCTGTGGCAGCAGGGCTACGAGGCCATTCGATATCGCCTTGGCGATAGTCATCTGCTCTGGAACCGATGGGTCTCTCTCGAGTTGGACCTACTGTCCAAATCCCGAACGCCCGAGGGTATCAAGCGCATCACTCATCTCTACCGTGATCGACTATTAACCCCTCACATCACTTGGGAAGAGACCTCGCAGAACTACTCTAGCTTCTTGTCAGAATACAATCGCCCTTCCTGGGAGGATGCCATGAAGGATATCACGACCAATGCTCAAGAGGCCAAACGACTTATCGCTGCTCGCGATCCCTTTGAACTTAAGCTCAAGAAAGCCGCCAGCAGTGCAGATGAGGAGGCCCACAAGGCAGCCATGATAGAATACTTAGAGTGGGAAATGATACAAAGCAAACGCAGCAACGACAACCCTGAAATCGGCATCGATCTATGCCGAGGCTTATATGCTCGGGCTCTTACGGGTGTGCTTGCTACCGATCAGACAACATGGTACGAGTACATTGTGTTCCTTTCCTCGTCGAATTCCGACCTTCAGGCTCCTGGAAACTTGCTTGATGTTCTTCGACGATCGGTTCAACATTGTCCTTGGTCAGGTCTCTTGTGGAATAGGTACATTCTCTGTGCTGAAGAGGCGAAGCTTCCCTTTGCTGAGATTGAATCTATCAAACACGCAGCAACTAGCGAGGACCAACTCCTCAAGGATGGAATGGAGGGAATGATTGAAATGTATGTCGCCTGGTGCGGTTTTTTAAAACGAACGGCAATGGATGCCACCGCCACAGATGAGGCTATTGATATTGCCGATGTTGGTTTGAGCGCTGCTCTTGAGGACGTTGCGGTCGTTGGTCAGAGACTTTACAAAAAGGACTTCCAAGGCGACCCCAAGTTTCGACTCGAGCGCATATACATACAATATCTTACCGAGAAGAAGGGGGCCATCGACGAAGCTAGGGCTCAATGGAACAAACTGGCTGCCCTGCAAATTCATGCCGATAACCACGACTTTTGGTTTAGATATTACATGTGGGAAATGCTAATATTCTCATCGAGTGTCCAAGAGAACCGAAGCCCAACACCCTCATCTGCCAGCGCCAGCTTCAGGATCCCATCGCTAGCAACGGCTGTGCTGCTTCGTGCTGTCACGCGCAGGACCATCGACTGGCCAGAAAAGGTATTGGAAGTTTACATGCAGCACTGCAATGACTACGAACCACCAGTGTCGGTGCGGAACGCAGCCGATCGAGTGCACAAAACTTCAAAGGCGGTGCAAAAGCGCCGAGACCGCGAGAACCAAGAAAAGGTCGCTGCATATACCGCTTACTACCAAGCCCAAGAGACCGAGGCTGCAGTCCAAGATGTAGAATCCCCCGACGCTCCCAAACGAAAACGGGAATCTGACTCCGTCAACGAAGAGGAGGCCGAAAATGTTACGAAACGACACAAGGTTAACCCCAGCACTGAGGTTGCTTCGGCTCAGACCCCCAAGCGAGATCGGGAAAACTCGACTGTACTCGTGACAAATCTCCCCAGTGAAACCTCGCAGACTAAACTACGGCAATATTTCAAGGACTATGGGCATATCAACAACATCACAGCCCTGGTACAGGAGAAGGATGGGAACTCATCTACTGCTCTTATCGAATTCAAAACCATCGAAGAAGCTCAATCTGCGCTACTAAGAGATGGAAAGTACTTCGGCCAGTCCCAAATCGGTGTTCAATCTGGACATGATCTTACTATCTACGTCACCAACTACCCGCCCGCTGCCGGTGAGAAATATATTCGCACTTTGTTCAGCGACTGCGGAGAAATTCTCAGCCTCCGATGGCCCAGTCTTCAGAAGAACGCTCATCGTCGATTTTGCTACATCTCATTCCGCGATCGAGAAGCCTCAGCTAAAGCAGTTCAAAAAGATGGCACCTTGCTTGAGAATCGGTTTAAACTCGTCGCAAAATACTCAGATCCCGCTCAAAAAAAAGCCCGCGAAGGGGCCCTGGTAGAAGCTCGAGAGGTTTACGTCGGCAATTTAGACCGAGGCATCTCAGAATCCGATTTGAAGGATGCATTTGCCAAGTATGGTACAGTTACCAGAGTTAACATCCCGCAGAACCTAGCCGGCAAGAACAAGGGCTTTGCGTTCATCGACTTCGCAACTAAAGAAGAGGCGGCAAAGGCAGCAGAAGAATTGAACAACACTAAATTCCACAGCCAGATCCTCAAGGTCGAAGTCTCCAAGGACTCCAAATTCAAACCCACATCAAGAACTACTGCCAACAAGCGAGAGTCGCCCTCGCCGGCGCCCTCTTCAGCCCGTGATGCGGAAGGGGATGATGCAATGCACGACGCTCCCAATGCAACCCAAAGCAAGCCTACCGCGGCTGATGTCGCGGCGCGTACAATCGCCTTAATGGGTCTACCGGACACGGTAAATGATGCTTGGGTCCGCGCCCTCGTTGAAAGCTTTGGCGCAATTACCGACATTGTTCTACAGCCTGCTCACGGCGGTGCCAAGATTGAATTTACCGATGCTGTCACCGCTGGAAAGGCGGCGCTGCAGCTGAATGGTATGGAATACGAGGGCCACAAGCTGCGCACAGGTTCCTTGGATGAGTTGCGGCATGCCAAAGCAGTGCGGCAGGAAGATCGCATTGTGTATGGATCTAAAAATCAAAAACGCAAGGATGAGAAGGATGGGGACTCCGTACCCAAAGGGCTGATGCCTCCACCCACCACGATCCGACGCCCCGTCTTGGGTAAACCTGGTGCCAAACGTGGCTTGGGGTTCTCAAGACCTGTCGTTCCATCGGTATCCAAGGGCGGCACAGAAACCAATGGAGCGCCCATAAAGAAAAGCAACGCTGATTTCAAGGCCATGTTCCTCGCAAGTGGGAAAAACAACACCGACGAGCAAAGTAAGGATGAATGTGAAGACCAGAGCAAGGGGTAAGGCAAGGAGGGGGAAAAGTAAATATGGTCATGGGTTCTTAGTTTACAAAAGCACGCGGTCAGTCAAAAAAAACGGGTCTGGCGAGAATACGAGGTTCGGGTAGCCAGGGCTAAGGAATTGTATGTAATAATTACTGGGTTGCATGTTGGATGCAATCCTGTGTGTAGTTGCCAGCGCAACAATAAAAACCAAAACACGGTGGGTCAAATATTGCTCTCTATAAGTGAAAATAGTGTTATCATAAGCTTACTGATTCCAAAGCCAGACCCGAATAGCGCCGCCCCGCTTCACTCGATTGAGCTTTCCTGGTTTCAATGTGCGTGCTGGCGCTTTGCTATCAAATCATTTCTGCTTCCAGCTATACATCAACTCTAACACGATCACTAGAAACATGCATCATTCAAGTGCAGCCATCAACAGCAAACCACCCAGTAAAATAAATCATTTCTATAATCGCCCCTGTGCATTGCAGTATCCCGAGATGCTCCCAAGGTTCCATTGTCGCCATTTTTACGCACAATAATCGTTTATGCCTTGTTTACTGTGCCAGGAGTATGTCGCTCCTCTCCAAAATCCTGTGTGAACAATTTCTGCCACACATCCAGCCATTTTTCCTGTTGTGCTGTTGGTAGCTTGCCTGGCTGGTTAAATGACCTAGTCAGTAACTCTCTGAGCCGTGTACGAAGAACCTTGATAACCAGCATGGTCTTCCAATCTGATACGGCAAAGCGGCCACGATTTCCATCCAGTACAATAATCCCTGAGAACATCTAGGATAACCCAAATTAGTCACACCTTCATTTCATTCAACATGCATATAAACCTACATCACACCGTACATCACCACACAATAGGGCGATGGCGAATGGGTCAGTTGCTGTAGCTTCGTGTGCATGATATATTCTGTATCCCAGTGTTAGTGAGTCGACAAAAAAAATGCCCAGACACTTACGATTTTGATTGCATAATATGGTAATATGATAGCCACTTTATATCACGAGTGTTGCGATTAACCGAGGATGGATGAAGACTGATGGACTGGTTGTTGCCAATATTTCGTAGCCCTTTACTCCCAGGTGAATCTCTCACCAAGATCTTGGGATAAAAGCTCCACGCAATAACAGAGGCTGAAACCACATCGTTATCGCTATTCAGGTTTACTCTGCTTGGCATTTCATAGAATTGTTGTTGTCTTCGACCACGTCCACTCGAAAATCGAAGCCGCGAAAGTGTTCGCCGCTCCTCTTCCGTCAACGAGAGAAAGCCAGAGTCTACCAGGGAGGTAAGCAGCTGACCCTTGAGATCTTCAATGTTTGCCAGTGTCTGCTGACTCAAAAAGTTCTTGCGACAAAATTGAAATTCTTTGCCAGCGCCACCAGCAGCTTGACAGACTCTTTTCCAGGCAAGATAAGCGTTGTAGACAGTAAGTAAATCAGAATCTCCACGCCTAAATGCCATTCGGGCATTGTCAGCTTGTGCCCTTTGTCCGAATGGTGCAGAAAATGGCGACTTTGAGGAAAGAATTGCGGCAACCGTGATAGCCATGTCCAGGCACTTGAATACCACGCCAAGCAAGATCAGCTTTCCCAGGAAAACGTCCAGGGGTAGTCGAGCCAATTGGTGTCCAAGTGGTGTTAGATCTTCTGTGGCTGTCAAGGCGCGAACATCTACAAGAGCATCGATAGCACGGCGAATATTCTTGGCGGACGGCGGGTCCAAGGCGCCTCCAAGAGTTTCTTCGATGCCTCCAATTTTGCAGATCTTAACACGAATAGCCAAATCTTGCAGTGATAATCGAAGCATTTCCGGTGTTTGTTGGTCATTCATCAGATTATCGTGCCGGTATTTGGTAAACATGTGGAAGCAAAGGCCTTCCTGGACTCTGCCAGCTCGTCCTCGCCTTTGCTTAGCATTTGCTCGAGAAATGAAGGTATCAAGAAGCCGTGATAATTGCCGCCTCTCGTCGAATCTCATTTCACGGTGTTTACCCGTATCGATGACGCAAGTAACATCAGGAATAGTAATGCCTGTCTCAGCAATGTTGGTAGCAAGGACAATCTTTCGCAGCCCAGGCGGTGGAATGAGAAACGCCGACTCTTGGTCTTCTGTTGCAATAGTCGAATGCAATGGGTATATCAACCAATCTTTGTAAAATCTGGGGTCTCCAAGCAGAATATCGTTTAGTGTTCGGATTTCAGCGATCCCTGGTAAAAACACCAAAATAGCCTTGCTATACCCGTGCAGATCATTATCAACAGCAATGCGGGCAATTAACTGCACAATCAAGTCAAACTCAATACGATATTCATCGATCTTTGAGAGCGTGGCTCGAGTTTTGTGCGAATATCCCGCAAGGCTCTTGGATATATCACTCTTCGGACCATCCGTCTCACTTTCCACTAAGTCATCGTCTAGATCAACCATTTTTTCATTGTGAGAGTCTCCAGTTGTGTATCCGGTCAGCTCGATGGCATCTTCAAGATACCGAACTTGTACGGGGAATGTTCGCCCAGGGACGTTCAGGACCGGCGCGCCTCCCAGGTATGTGGAAAACCGCTCAGCGTCCACAGTGGCAGACATGAGAACAACCTTCAGATCTCGACGTCGTTTCATCAGGTTCTTCAATACAATCAACAAGAAGTCGCTATCGATTGATCTTTCATGAACCTCATCTAGAACCAAATGAGTCACCTCTTGCAGGTCGTTAGATCCTTCGAGCATCCGCATTACAATGCCGGTCGTCGCGTACACTAGCCTCGTTTCACGAGATGTGTTTGCTTCCAAGCGAATAGAGTAGCCGACAAGAGACCTGTTAGTGCCCAGGTCATTTTTGTTTTCTCCGAGCTCTTCACTCACTCGGCGAGCCAGTGAAATTGCAGATATACGCCGAGGTTCGGTACAATAGACCTTACAAGGTTTCCCTTGTGCAAGCTGATGCTCTAGCAAAAACGACGGTACCTGAGTGCTTTTTCCACTGTTTCTTTATTAGACTCGAACGTGACAAGAGAGAAATGAAACATACCATCCAGTTTCACCACAGACGATAACCACTTGATTCTCATCGACCGATTTGAGTACTTGTTCTCTGAAGTGCCACATGGGCAGCTGCATCCGGGATTGCTGTCGACGCGTCAGCTTAAGCGGTGTTATGAAAATCTCTTGCACATACAAGCATTTTCTGGTACTTGGGTGAACTGGACTTTTCGATCCATATCCTTTGGTAGTATTCCGCGTTCACGCCAGCCTGTCGAGCACGATCTTGACTACCGTCATCGCCAGAATCATGCAAATTCTTGGCGGCACCTCGACCTCTAAACGCTCCTTGAAGAATAACACCATCTTCAAGTTCCTGATCACGGCGTTCACGGACAAGGGCTTTCAGATCCTTCACCACAGCTCGATCTTCGGAATCTATCTGGTTCTTTCTCGCTTCTGCGAGCTCAGACCAAAGATCCCTCCAAACTGGCGGCAGCCTGAGGCCAACCTTTTCTTCCTTAGGATTGCTACTAAAAATATAGTATAAAGCTGCGGTTGCGATGTAGGCTTCAGATTGCTTGGGATCCGGTGTTGCTATACCATTCATTGTGAATGTGAAGCGGTAGGGGTCGGTGATGATCTCAACTTCTGACACTGTGGCAGGTTGCGGTTGTTCCTGGGCTTTCGTCCAAATAATCTCCACTGAGTAGCGATTGGCAAAGGAAATATCCGATACAGAGAGGAAAGATATCTTTGCGGAAGCATCTCTGCGGCGATAGTCAGTAACATAATCTCCATACACGTAACAAACCAAGGTGTTACCTTGAGCGACAAGCTTCTTCCAACACCCTCCTAGGACTGAAACCCGTCCATTTCCCGAAATCTTGAATGAAAATCTTACCACCATCAGCTGAGTTCAGAACAGTTTTGGTCTGTCCTGTAACTGCATCCACTTCGTTTTGTGGCAACGATTCAAAAAGGCCGCCTATGTCATCGTCGTCATTCGTCTCTGCTAGGACTTCTGCAGCAATCCGTTCGGCTTCATGACTAACACCATCTCCTATAGTCTTTTCTAATGCAAGCGCATCAGTCCCCAATGTTGCTTCGCCCTTTTCCTGGTTCTCTTTCCTAGCCAAAGAGAGCTGTTTCTCCAAGATGATCTTTTCAGATCTCCATTTTTGATCAGCCTCGAATTTATCAAAAAGCACATCGGCTTCGATCTTCTTAACCTTTGCCTCTAGTTTAGCAAAAGCAAGCTCCTCATCCGAATCACCATCAGACGCCTTTGATTTGCTACTTTTACCGCTCCTCTCAAGCTCTAGAAGTTTGCCTTTTGCTTCCAAATATTGGGGTAGGAGTTCATCAGGTTCTATGTCACTATCACATGTGACCACCAGCTTCCTATTTGGCCGTGGCACCCTCTTCTGCTGTTCACCCCCTTCAGACCCCTTATTTTTGCGCCCGGTGCGAGATTCAAAGTGCCGGGGTGTGTTTGAACGCGTGGGAACTGGCGAGTCTTGTGGAGTCTCTGCGTCGCAGTTAGAAAATTATATTTCACGGTGGAGGCGAAGCAGCTCACCAGTTGTGCTTTTGGGTATGGGCTTGGGTTTGGAGTCATACACCGGTAGCTCTTCGGGTGGGCATTCCCGAGCCAACCAATCCAACGCTTCCTCAAGACCCCATATAGAGTCTCTAACCGAGGTCGAAACATTTGGGGCAATATCTAGTATATACTGGATAGCTGCTTTCACGCGTTCTTGGGGGAATTTGGAAGCGGAAAGTGTCAGTTGCAAAGTCCACAGCCGAGTAATCATATCCTCTTCCGGGGGCATCTTGCCAGCACCAGTGTTGTCGGAGGAGGCGAGACTTGAAGCCGCAAACCGATTTTCGGCCTGTATTAAGTTGAGTATATAATCCATCAGCTCCTGTGGCAACCATTTGAAACTGTTGATCGGGTCTGCCTGGCTACGAAGTAGGCGCCGGTCGGTTTCAAGCCTTGATCGCTGACGTTGGGCATCTCGTTTCGTTTTTTGTGCATGTTTCTCGACAAGAAGCTGTAGCTCAGATTCTTCAAGCTGTTTCTCAAACTCTTCTGGTGACAATTCCTTGTCTTTGGAAGTGGGATTGGCGTTAGCATCGTTGGTCGCAGTCGCGGGTGGTGGGGCATCTTTCTGTGACGATGGAGGGGCATCTTGGCCCTTGGCAGAGGGCTTCGATTCGGGCTCAGCCGCCTCGGGTCTCGGTTTGGAGGCAATGGACGTGGTTGCAAAGCCCCTTGCTGGATTGGCAGCGGGCTTCTTCTTCTTCTTTGCGCCAGCCATGACGGTAGATATGGCAGAGAAATGGGGCGGGAAGGGATCAGGTCAATGTGTCGAGGTTGGAGACGGCGGACAAAATTAGCGAGTAATTTACTAAAGCAAGTCCGCCTGTATGTGGTGTCGTGGGTAGTCGGAGCTGCTGTGGGCCAATGGTTGGCACTTTGGTACCTGGTAATGAAGAAGAGACTAAGTGGGTGGGTGCTGTGACGCAACAGGCGGAAAGGCCAGGGCGTATCTCCAATCCTTGTGAGATCCTGGGCCGAGAGGTAGTTAGAATTTTGTTGCAACCTGAGCCAGGCCGAACAGTCACGCCGAACAGTCACGCCAGCTGTTCCAAGACCCATAAAACGTTGGAATAAATGAATAATCACGTGCGTCACCGAATTGGGGTTTAATAGAGAAAGCATTGTGGGGATTCTAGAGCTCGAGAGCTATCTCAAGAGTTTTGTGTTCAGATTGTTTCTCACCTACGCATTCCCTTGAGCTCGCTAGGGTTAAAGAAAGCGCAGACATTTTAGTGCGCAGAAAGTTGAAGAGCCACTGACAACAAAAGTTTCCCTCTCCTATTCCTAGAATAAAGTAGATTTTAGATATACACCTTGACAATTTTCTTAAAATTTGCCTACCTATACAATTGGATGTTGTTTTCCCTCTCTCGAAGTTCCGCAGAATATAATTCGGTATCCGTGGTTCTATTACCCTACATCGAGGCCGAACCCTGGTAGCCCTGAAGCTGCCAGTGCACACCTACGCTGCAAGCGGTGAAAACGGGGCGCGGCGCGTGAAAATCCGCTGTGCCAACCAACCACCAACCCCAAAAAACCCCGCCATGTGGGAAACCAAGCGCTTCTGTGCATCTTGACGTGGGGTCAGCCGATGTTGATATTTGCGACTCCTCTCTCAAGAAACACCGAAGACTTTGGTGCCTAAAAAACTACCATCGCTGGCTAGAAGAAATCACCAACCCCACCAACACTCGCCGCTGGAGACGCTCCCAATTTCCAGCGTTTGCGAGCCTTGGCAGCCTCGCCCCAGATGATTCCTTCATCACTGCGTCCTACGTTTCATTTTCACCATGTCTGAGGCCGAGGCCAATGCTAACAGCAATGGCGCGCCCGCCAATCTCGACTTGGCTGCTACCAAGAGAGTTTTAAGCTCCTCGTCGACTGCACTGCGAATCACTCAACTGCGCACTCTTGACGAGAAGATCTCGCAGAAATGTATGCCCAACTTGGACCCTCCCTCATTTATTAGCTTGCTGACTTTGCTTAGCCCTTGACAACGCCCAGCTCTCACGAATTGTGCAACTTCTTTTTGCTACCCATGCTTTGTACGCCGATCGAGAATCCCGCCTTGCTGTTCAAAAATGCTTGGTATCCGTGATAACCGCCGGCCCCGACCCAAAGATACTATCTTCCCTCGTCAGTACACTGCGTCAGGAGAGCCAGAAGCAGGGCATTGCCATTTCGAGTGCGTTTGTTCTTGTTGAATGGTGTGGGCTCTTTATGCAGCACCTCGCAGGCAACACAATCTGGGATGAACTGGCCCAAGACATTCTACTCGCCGATGCCAATGTCTTGGAAAGATGTCTCGATCCCGCCTCGAGAAAATCTGTTGCGCACTCAGCTTTGGTTGTTACAAGAAGAGGAATGCGGAGCTTGCTTACACATGCGGAATTTGGCCAGAGGCGTATGGTCGAAGCTGTCAGCATTCTCACTGCGAAGGGCACAAAGCCAATGGCCCAGAACTCTGCTCTAATCGGAGTCATTGCTGGTGTATCATCTCGGAAAGATCTCCTGAAACCTACATTCGAGTCCTGTAAACCCAAGGTCTACGAGTTCTTCACTCGAGAGATATTGGGTTCACGAATCGTCGTGCCAGAGCACTTGGTGTTGGGTCTTGGGGATTTCTTTACCTCCTTTGCGACGCTTGATGAAGTTGCTAAGGAGCTGATGCCCACTATTGAAAAGGGCCTTTTGCGTTCTCCAGAAGTTATTCTTGGCGGGGTTTTGACCTGTCTCATTCGGTCATTGCCCGAAAGCCTTGAACTTTCTCGGATACTTGACCAGCAACTTCTGAAACCAATCTTGTCAAACCTCAAGTCCACAAACCCCGCTATTCGTGCTGGAGCTATTGAAGCATTCACTGCTATAATAGTACGATGCCACGATATTGACTCCGTGGCCCATATCACTGAAGAGATTATAAATCCCCTCAAAGGTGGAAAACTCGCGTCTGCTGATCATCGAATTCTACATGCTCAGATGCTTGAAGTTATGCCACTATTAAAATCGAATGCTGAGAAGATTGCTGGTGCTCTCGCTGTTGTGGCTGGCAAGGAGGGTAACGAAGGCGCACTCTTATCCGAGACCACTGCTTTGGCGCGGGCTGTTGTTTTTATTCTCAACAGCAATGGCGAAATAGCTAAGCCCGTGCTGGATGCATTCGCCAAAGGGCTTGCTGATAAAAAGCCTCCATCACGTAAAGCATGGTTGCTGCGTACAGGTTTTGTCCTAGAACTTCTCCATACTGCTGACTCAGTAACACCTGGAATGACTGCATTTGTGGGAACCGTGGTGCCAAAAATCATCACCACTTTCACAGAAGTTGTTGCAAATTCTGCTACTGCATCTCAGAATGGACTCATTGTCGGTGCTTACATTCTTACTTCCCTCTCTCATCTCTTGAATGATCGTTTCGCAGGTTCCTCTGTCGACACAGCGCTATCTAAGGCAGCTGTGCCAAAGCACTGTCTCACTTTGGACCCGAAACACGCATTTCTTCTCAATTATCGCATTTACTTCAAGGCAACAAATGAAGATGACCTTAGGTGGTTCGCTCAGGCTTTGATTTCGGTATCAAAAACTCTCAAACATGACTCTGATGACTCAATCATCATAGCATGGTCTGAAGCCGTCATTCATCTAATCACTTCCCCAAACGTTCCCTCAAAGGTTCAACAAGAAACATCCAAGGAGCTCTCTAAAATCTACATAGAGAACCCAACCTTAATCTCGGGCTTTATAGTCAAGGGTCTTTGGGCTCATCTGGAACAGGGCCTGGCCCAAGACAAGGACCGAAAGGGGGACGCCAACCTCATCCAAGTTGTTAGGGCAATCTGTCTCCCACCCAAAGATGTTGAGAAGACAGGTCACAGCATCGCAGTCGAAGAGAGGGAACTGCAAGCTTGTTCACTTTTGGTTCTGGCCCGGCCGGAGTTGATCCCAAGAGCGAATTGGATTGAGCTTTGCCTTCGAATGGAGCTCGACCCAGGTGACCTCGTGCGCAAGTACCAAGCCGACCTTCTCAAAGAAATCGAGATCAGGACTTCTTTTAACCAAAAATCTGATGCTGTGAAAAATGCAGCATACAATGCCGCTGCTGATTTAGCATTTGTGGCTCCAGAAACGACTGTTCCTCAATTGCTGGAAGCAATTGGTCGTGATCTTGATGCCGAACAACTGAAAAGTATCGGACCTGTCGAGGCAGCGATTTTCAGAACCCCAGAGGGCACATGCTTCGTGGATGTTCTGGCCAAGAAGACACAGCAACCTGTGGACAAGAACAATAAGGATTATGATATATTGAAATGGGAAGAAGAACTGCGTAGTCAACTGGAAAAAAAGAAGGGCCAACAACGAAAGCTTACCGCCGACGAAACCGCCAAAGTGAATGCCCAGCTCAAGAAGGAGAGCGGGATTAGACGATCTATTCAGGAACTTGAGGCAAGGCTGCTCCGCGGCATTGGTATTATCAAGAGCCTTGCAACCGGCCCGCCAACTGATGCCACACAGTGGCTAGGCACTGCTGTTTCACTTCTTCTGGAACTCATTGATGCAGGAGCCAATCTCGTTACTGGTAATGCTGCACCTATGGCCTACATCGTTTGCTCAGAGAAGGTCACATCTCGGTTAGGGATTATGAGGTCTTTTATTGGGGCCGCCACTCTTCGTGCCCGAGGAATTTCGCTGCCCGATAATTATAGCGAAGAACCTTTAGAAGATCTTATAACAAGAGTGCTGTACCGTCTCAGATTTGCTGGAGAACAACGACCGCTAGACTCTGTCTCTCTTATCTATGTCCTTCCCCTGATTTTGGATGTCCTTCGCAAAGGAGGTATTGGAAAATCACCCGATGACGCGGATGCACAGCTGGTTCTAGCTGCAGAAATTCTCTCCTTCCACACGGACATTTGCGCGGATGAAGCTGTGCCACGAACGGAGCTTCTATCAGTTCTTATCAGTTCTATGCAGACATACACCCAGCACTACAAGATCATGAAAGACTGCTTTGCAGATATGTGTCGCTGCATAGCACCTAATATGACTAAAGACGAGATGATTGTCGTGTCTAAGGGTGCTTTAGTGCCACAAACTGGAGTCAGATCCTCAGTATTGCAGTCAATCAGTGCTGAAATAGACATGAGTGAACTTGGCTATTCCGACGAGATATGGCTAGCGTGCCACGATGACGAAGAAGAAAACCAAGAGCTTGGTCGAGAGATATGGGAAGAAAGCGGGTTCGAAGTTAGTGCAGAAGTTCCGTTGAGGATGCTTCCTTTCGTCGAGAGCAAGGACGCGCAGCTTCGTCGCGCAGCCGCTCGTTCTCTATCAGATGCCTGCAAAATGCATGCTCAGACGATAGAAACTGTCCTGGATAAACTGAACTCTGCTTATCAAGAGCTAGCAAAACCCCGTGTTCAGCTTCTTGACGAGTTTGGCATGCCCAAGAAGATGGATCTTTCTGACCCTTGGGAAGCTAGACAAGGAATCGCTACCGCATTCAAAGAACTTGCTCCAATTATTCAGACCAATCAGCTGGATTCATTTTTCGACTTTTTGATCAAGTCTGGTCCTTTAGGTGACAAGAATGCGTCCGTCCGAGGCGAAATGCTTGACGCAGCTCTTCGAACTATTGAACTTCGAGGTAAAGCTATCCTTGACCGCCTCATGAAGAAGTTCGAGCAAGCATTGGAGCAACCAGATAAGAACACGGAAGAATCTGATCGGGTCAATGAAGCCGTGATCATTATGTATGGTGCTCTAGCGGGTCATCTCAATTCTGGGGACCCCAAAATCCCTATTGTTATTGATCGACTCTTGACCACTTTGAGTACACCTTCAGAGACTGTTCAATTTGCCATTGCCGATTGTCTTCCTCCACTCGTGCGAGCCTGTCGAGACAAATCGTCGAAATATTTCGGGCAGGTCATGGATGAACTTCTCTCATCAAAAAAATATGCTGTTCAGCGAGGTTCGGCCTATGGATTAGCTGGCCTTGTGATGGGCCGTGGTATCTCGGCACTCCGAGAATACCGCATCTTGTCAACCCTCAAAGGCGCTGCGGAAAATAAAAAAGAAGCCAACCAGCGAGAGGCTGCTCTGATTGCGTACGAGCTATTATCAACGATCCTTGGCCGTCTGTTCGAGCCATACGTCATCCAAATCGTTCCTCAGTTGTTGACAGGATTTGGTGACAGCAACGCTGATGTTCGAGATGCTTGTCTCGCTGCCGCAAAAGCTTGCTTTGGAAAGCTGAGCTCGTATGGCGTGAAAAGAATTATGCCGACGCTCTTGGAAGGTCTTGACGATCAGCAATGGCGTAGTAAGAAGGGAGCTTGTGACCTTCTCGGTGCTATGGCATATCTTGATCCCCAGCAGCTCGCAAATAGCCTCCCCGATATTATTCCACCTCTAACTGCTGTTTTGAACGACAGCCACAAGGAGGTTCGAGCTGCTGCCAATCGAAGCTTGAAGAGATTCGGTGAAGTCATTAACAACCCTGAAATTAAGAGCCTCGTGGACATCATTCTCAAGGCCCTCAGCGATCCTACCAAGTACACTGACGAAGCCCTTGATTCTCTCATCAAGGTCCAGTTTGTTCATTACCTGGATGCTCCATCATTGGCTTTGGTCACTCGTATTTTACAGCGTGGCCTGAGTGATCGTTCCAACACCAAGCGTAAAGCGGCCCAGGTCATTGGCAGTCTTGCTCATTTGACCGAAAAGAAGGACGTTGTGATGCACCTTCCTGTTCTTGTAGCTGGCCTGAAGGTCGCTGCTGTCGACCCCGTCCCTACAACACGAGCCACAGCGTCCAGAGCTTTGGGCTCATTGGTTGAGAAACTAGGCGAAGATACACTACCCGATCTGATCCCAAGCCTGATGCAAACTCTGAAATCCGATACTGGAGCCGGCGATAGACTTGGATCTGCTCAAGCCCTCAGCGAAGTTCTCGCTGGGTTGGGAACTGCCAGATTGGAAGAAACACTGCCTACCATTCTCCAAAACGTGGAGTCTGCGAAGCCTGCCGTTCGCGAAGGTTTCATGTCCTTATTCATCTTTCTTCCCGTCTGCTTCGGTAACAGTTTTGCCAATTATCTTGGTCGCATTGTCCCACCTATTCTGGCTGGTCTTGCCGATGATATCGAGTCTATTCGAGAAACTGCCCTCCGTGCTGGTCGTCTTTTGGTCAAAAACTTTGCAGTCCGAGCCGTTGACCTCCTCCTCCCCGAACTTGAGCGCGGTCTGGCAGACGACAGTTATAGAATTCGACTCAGTTCTGTTGAGCTTGTGGGAGACCTGCTCTTCAACCTTACTGGCCTCAAGGCCAATGCAGAACCTGGAGATGAGGATGAAAACGCCAAGGAAGCCAGTGCCTCTCTCAAGGAAGCCCTTGGAGAGGACAAGCGCAACAAGATCCTCTCTGCTCTCTATGTATGCCGGTGTGATACAGCTGGGGCTGTGCGCTCGGCTGCCATTTCTGTCTGGAAGGTTCTGGTCCACAGTCCCAGGACCCTCAAGGAATTGGTTCCAACCCTCACGCAGCTTCTAATTCGACGTCTGGGAAGCTCCAATATGGAGCACAAGGTCATTGCTAGCAATGCGCTGGGAGAGCTTATCCGAAAGGCCGGTGATGGCGTTCTCTCAAGTCTTCTTCCTACCCTTGAAGAAGGTCTGCAAACCTCAACTGACTCGGATGCAAAGCAAGGCATCTGTCTTGCCCTCCGGGAGCTTATTGCCTCTGCTTCACCCGAGGCGTTGGAGGATCATGAGAAAACACTCATTTCTGTTGTTCGCACTGCCCTCACCGATTCAGATGAAGAAGTCAGAGAGGCTGCTGCTGAGGCTTTCGATTCCTTGCAACAGATCCTTGGCAAGCGAGCAGTCGACCAAGTGCTTCCATTCCTTCTCAATCTCCTTCGTTCCGAGGATGAGGCTGACAATGCTTTGTCTGCTCTCCTTACTCTTCTTACCGAGACAACTCGTTCAAATATTATCCTGCCAAACCTTATTCCTACTCTTACCACACCCCCGATCTCTGCATTCGATGCAAAGGCATTGGCCTCGTTGTCCAAGGTTGCAGGCCCTGCCATGAACCGGCGTCTTCCCAATATCATCAACTCGCTCCTGGACAATGAAATCAATTGCAAGGAAGAAGGTCTCCGAGAGGAGTTGGAAGCTTCATTTGACACTGTCATTCAATCCATCGACGAATACGATGGTCTTAACACAGTCATGAATGTTCTTCTGTCTCTTTTGAAGCATGAGGATCACCGTCGCAGAGCTGCCACTGCACTCCACCTTGGCAATTTCTTTTCAGCTGCCAGTGTGGATTACTCCAGATACAACCAGGACATCATCAGATCATTGCTCAATGCTTTTGACGATTCCGATATGGATGTCGTGAAAGCTTCGTGGGCCGCTCTCAATGAATTCACCAAGAAACTACGCAAGGAGGTTATGGAGTCGCTCGTCATCTCTACTCGACAAACCCTCCAGCGCGTTGGTGTCGCAGGCTCCAACCTGCGCGGTTTCGAGCTCCCTAAAGGCATCAATGCCATCTTGCCTATTTTCCTACAAGGTCTGATGAATGGAACTGCGGATCAGAGAGTCCAAGCAGCCCTTGGAATCTCTGATATCGTTGATCGTACCAGTGAGGCTTCTCTGAAGCCATTCGTCACTCAAATCACTGGCCCACTAATTCGAGTGGTTTCGGAGCGTGCCACTGAGGTCAAATCAGCAATCCTTCTCACTCTTAACAATCTCCTCGAGAAGATGCCAACCGCTCTCAAACCATTCCTGCCCCAGCTCCAGCGTACCTTTGCCAAGTCCTTAGCTGACACATCAAGCGAAACTCTGAGGTCAAGAGCTGCCAAAGCATTGGGCACGTTGATCAAATACACACCTCGTATTGACCCTCTGATTGCTGAGCTTGTCACCGGTTCCAAAACTGCAGATCCTGGTGTCAAAACTGCCATGCTCAAGGCATTGTATGAGGTCATTAGCAAGGCCGGTGCAAACATGGGAGAGACATCACGGACTGCCGTGCTTTCATTGATTGACATGGACGCCGATGAGAGAGATGAGTCCATGACAATCACGAATGCTAAGCTTCTGGGCGCTTTGATTAGCAATGTCCCCGAGGATGTTGCCGCCAGCTTGTTGAAGAACCGAGTCGTGACATCACAATTCAGTCATTCATCAGTGCTTAGTCTAAACGCAGTCCTGGTTGAATCCCCCGATGCACTGCTACAAAGTTCCTTAGCTGATGATTTACCTGAACTCTTCCGGGAAGGCATTTTAAGCAAAAATGTAGGTCATATGAAAACCCCGTCTGTCGTAACTAGAAGCATTCTGATCCTGATATAGGTTTTCGTGGCTGACAACTGTATTCTGGCCACCGGCAAATATCTCTTGTCACCTTCTCCCAAAAGCTTCGAATCCACCAAGGGTATCTTTGAGGCGTTGGCAGCGGTAATCCAGCCAGGAAACCCCACAGATTCTCGTCGACTTGCCCTTGTCGTTGTACGCACGGTAAGCCGGCATGATATGGACATGGTACGACCTCATGTATCCATTCTAGCACCGCCGATCTTCGCCAGTGTCAGAGACATGGTCATCCCTGTTAAACTCGCAGCCGAGGCGGCATTCGTGGAACTATTTAGCGTTGCCGATGAAGAAAGCCGTGTGTTTGACAAATTCATGGCTGGCCCTGGCTCAGACTTGCCCCCCAACACCAAGAGGAGCATGGGAGACTACTTCAAGCGGGTAGCAATGCGACTGGGTAGCCAAGCGCGTGAAAGACGCGAGGCCGAAGGCGGCCAAGGAGGTCTGGGTCTTTCAAATGACGAGATGGACGATGAACGAGAGATTTGGAGCGTAGGAACAGTTGACGTCGGAAGCGAGTCGTTTGCCTGATCTCTGGCGACTAAGCCACGAGGATGCTGTCACAATCCCCAGAATTGCGTCTTACTATCTGCTATGAATATATATAGAGAAGAGAAAAACACATTACAAGGCTCAACAACTTCAATTTACTCGCGGCCATAGCTAGTCTGGAAATTGTGTAAAAAGGTCTCATTAGCCCAGCTGAAGGGTGAGGGCCCATTGGCTATTCACATAGATAGCTACAACTGACAAGCTAAAAAATAAAACTGACTAAAAAGAGAACTCAAATCCTGTAATATCCACATGCTATAAGAGAGGCCGGCAATCGGAATGTTGCATCCGAGAATGAGCGAATCGGCTACTCCTCTGTAAGGGAGGGTACCCACCCTTTTTCAGCCCACGCTCATGTGGAGTGCTCATGAAGTGGCTTGTCGCAACTCAGTGATGTGGAAGTCACGTGCATATGTGGCCCTTTCCTCGCTTAGGGCAAATGATGGGTCCCACGTGAACCCACACAAACTCCAGAGGATTGTGCGTGACCAAGAAATTCTGAGCCTCGCAAACCCCTCTCAGACTTCATCCAACTCCCAACGAGGACCGGCCGTCACCACAAACGACAATCAAGATGTAAGTCACTCAGAACGGGCTGCAACAAAGTGACCCAGTGTTGCTTAGCTGGAGACAAGTCGATTGAGTCCAAGTGCCGTCGGCTTGGAGTTCCTACACAGATCGTGGACACTTGGAACTGCTAGCTAACAACTTTTTTTTTTTTTCTGCACAGGGTCAACCTGCGAACTCAGAAGCGCCTCGCCTCGTCGGTCATCGGCTGCGGCAAGCGCAAGATCTGGCTCGACCCCAACGAGCAGAGCGAGATCTCCAACGCCAACTCTCGCCAGACCATCCGAAAGCTCATCGCCGATGGCCTCATCATCCGAAAGCCCGTGACCCAGCACTCGCGATCGCGCGCCCGTGAGCTCAACCTCTCCCGAAGAGAGGGCCGACACCGTGGCCATGGTAAGCGCAAGGGTACCGCCGATGCTCGTATGCCCAGCCAGGTCCTCTGGATGCGCCGTCTCCGTGTCCTCCGCCGTCTTCTCGTCAAGTACCGTGCTAGCGGCAAGATTGATAAGCACCTCTACCACGAGCTCTACCACAGCAGCAAGGGTAACACCTTCAAGCACAAGCGTGCCCTTGTTGAGCACGTATGTTATTGCACAATACCCGGCCAGGATGGCCTTGAGAAACGTGGGCACCAGCTGACAGGGAGACGAACAGATTCACCGTGCCAAGGCCGAGAAGCAGCGCGAGCGTGCTCTCCAGGAGGAGATGGACGCCAAGCGTGCGAAGAACAAGGCTGCCCGCGAGCGCAAGCTGGAGAGAGCAGCGGCAAAGCGAGAGGCTCTCCTTGCCGAGGAGTAAACTATGTGGACAACGATGACATTTCAGTCTTGAGAGGAGGCTACATTCGGAGTCTACGGGTTGGGTCTTTTTTTACGCCCTTCTGGTTTCTACAGTCGTTCCGGCGGGGGTTCTGGCATGTAGCATTGAAAAATGGAATCGATGATGCTCGGATGCTGGATTTATTTTCCCAAATGCAAATCACAATGTGTGTGCCAATACGACAAAAGGGGATAAGAGTTAATGACCCAATTTTTCTCCGCATCCTCTTCCATGTGCGTTCATGTTGCGGCAACTACCTTCTTGGTTTCAAGGAACTTGGCCACATATCAGAGCTATGAAACGCTATCAAAATCCTCCGCACATATTTCTGTTTTTTGTCTTCCATGCATTCTTGGCGACTCGGCAAAAATGTCTGTGCTCCGTGCTCAACCCGACCTGACAGTGAGAAGAACACGCCATCTGTAATCGTAGTGCCATCCAGAGCAACAACGACCTCACACCAAGTCCTCAATTGGGGCGGATTCATGATTACAAAGCTGTGGCACACGGGGAACATTATTTCGTTTGATGGGTGGAGTAGATGCGAGATGCGTGGGAAATGGAAAGGGGAAAAGACCAAAACGACTATGCTACAACTAAGTGGGAAAGTGCAAATCAGCAAATATAAGTTCGCAGTAAAAGGATCAACTAAGACTTGGATCAGTTTCCTTCAAAATTGCCCCTCAATTAGTGGTGAGGTTGTGCCAGGGCATTTCAGCAGGCTCCCGCCAAGGCGGATGAAGCAGTAGGCTGAACTTAGCGGTCTCATCACGCCCAAATTTAGTTGATAAAGAAAAAGGGAAAGAAAAGAAATAAAATTGAGTAGGCGATGGCATGCTTTTAAACCTCGTGCGAAGCGGGGTGCCACCGCCACAGGGCTGTGGCGCAAGAGGCTAGTATGGGGGCTCTGAGAACCCTGGGGCTCCAAGCAAGCTGTCTGTTAATTAGTGCAAGCATTCCATTCAGGCGAAGAGTGTTGGGTGTTAGTGGGCTCCAAGCTCCCCACAGGCCGTTAAGCGCCCACAAGTCCGACCAATTGGAAGATCATAAGATCGGGCCCCTCTACGACCAACCACCAACCATCTCCTCCTCCTCCACTAGCCAGCCCGCCATCTCGACTGTATCAATGACGTCCTGAGCGCCGACGACAGTGACCACTGGCGCGGCCCTACTCTTTTGCTGCCACTTCCTTCCTCCGTAATTCCCCTTGTTATCCCATATATTCTTTCTTAACACTGCTTGCCGATATTCTACTCTGTCTCTGCTCCGTCCCCTCTGCACCACGCCATGTCTCTCGTCGGCATGCGAGGCACCTCGCGTGTCTTGCGCAGCATTGCAAAGCCGACTGTTATCACCACCACGCACACTCGAACTGCATCTTCCTTGAGCCTTGATGGCCAACAACAGGTTTGTTTAGTCCCAATTGACCCCGCTGTCTTCTTTCTCTCAATCACAGTTCTGACTTGACCCTCCATCGGTAGTTGCTCTCAGACCACCTTGGTACGGCCGACCCCGCCGTCTTCGACATTGTCGAAAAGGTCCGTTTAAAACTCAAGAATTTCCCAATTCTTCTAGTAACAACTTAAACTTCTCAACAGGAGAAAAAGCGCCAGAAGCATTTTATCAACCTGATACCTTCAGAGAATTTCACATCCCAAGCTGTGCTTGATGCGCTTGGAAGTGTAATGCAGAGTAAGTTCACTTTCTATCTCCGAGTGAGGATTCTCGGAAGAATCTAACCGCTGGTATTTCTGAAGACAAGTACTCGGAAGGCTACCCTGGTGCGCGGTACTACGGCGGAAACGAGTTCATCGACCAAGCTGAGCGTCTATGTCAACAACGCGCCCTCGAGGCATTCAGCCTAGATCCCAAGGCTTGGGGTGTGAATGTGCAAGGTTGGTCTTCAATCCTCAAAAATAATTCAATGTGCTGCTAATGTAGGATTTATAGCACTCTCAGGTGCCCCGGCAAACTTGTACGTCTACTCTGCTCTCTTGAATACGCACGATCGGCTGATGGGTCTCGACCTGCCTCATGGCGGCCACCTATCGCATGGATATCAAACCCCAACCAAAAAGATTTCAGCTATTTCCAAGTATTTCGAGACGTTCCCCTATCGCCTAGACGAGACGACTGGCTATATCGATTATAATAAGCTTGAGGAGCTGGCCTCGGTTTACAGACCAAAAATTATCGTTGCTGGTGCCAGCGCTTATAGCCGTCTCATAGACTACCAACGAATGCGAGAGATTTGTGACAAAGTCAATGCTTACCTCCTGGCGGATATTGCCCACATCTCCGGTATGGTGGCCGCCAAAGTTCTTCCCGGGCCTTTCGCATTTGCCGACATTGTTACAACTACCAGTCACAAAAGCTTACGAGGTCCCCGGGGAGCCATGATTTTTTACCGCAAAGGAATCAGGAGGCAGAACTCCAAAACTAAGGAAGATGAGCTTTACGACCTCGAGGGTCCCATCAATAATTCAGTCTTTCCTGGGCACCAAGGCGGCCCCCACAATCACACCATCACTGCCCTCGCTGTCGCCCTAAAGCAGGCTCAGTCTCCCGAGTTTCATGCCTATCAGTCACAGGTCCTTGCAAACTCCAAGGCATTCGCGAAAAGGTTGAGTGAGCCCAAAGGGAAGGGTGGTCTCGGATATCAGCTGGTCAGCGGCGGTACTGATAACCATCTGGTTCTGGCAGATCTCAAACCACAAGGCATTGACGGAGGGCGGGTGGAACGTGTTCTAGAACTTGTTGGCGTAGCTGCCAACAAAAACACAGTTCCAGGCGATCGCTCTGCCCTTGTACCAGGTGGTCTTCGTATGGGAACACCCGCAATGACTACACGTGGCTTTAACGAGAATGACTTCGTCAGGGTTGCCGACGTTGTAGACCGAGCCGTAACAATTGCTACGCGAGTCGATAAAGCAGCTCGTAAAGGGGCGGAAGAAAAGGGTGAGAAGAACCCAGGTCGTCTTAGATTATTCTTGGAGCACCTTGGGAACGGCGAAACGGATCCCGAAATTGTGCAGCTAAGGAGTGAAGTTGAAGACTGGGTCGGCACGTACCCCTTGCCATGGGACTCTTCTCGATGAGACATGAAACTGTCTCTCAATCTCATTGGGCCAAAGAATAGCACGGGTCTACAAGACAAGTTCTCTATCTCACAACCAACCAGCGACCCAAAACAACAAAAGCGATGGGCATTGCATATGCCCAACTTCTTTGTCATGATTATGCAGGGTCCATGCGTTACAAACTGGCAATACTTGGCTGCCAATAACCCATGCGTATTAATCGCAGCACGTGTAGTTGTATATATAAATTTGCTTAAATATCATGATAGAGCATCAATATTAAATCAGAAGAATAAGTTGGGAAAAAAAAACCCCCGAAACGAAAAAAAGGAGAAAGAAATGAAGAAAAATCCAATTTGGTATATCATCGTACAGCTGGCTACAAGGTATCTACTTCAAAATATGCTGATAGAATAAGTGCTCCAACAGGTTGCCCCTGATATGTATGAGTCTAAAAACCACGATCAAGCAGCTAAATCTGTGTTTCCTTGCCCGTAAGCTTCATTGCACTCGGCCTCTCTTCTATTGCTTGGTAGTACTTCTTCAGACTTTTATAGCTATCCAGAGCGTCAGGCCCAGCCTCTTCAATGATTGCGTGGAGGACTGGCCAAACAGCGAAATCGGGTAGCGACAGCTTTGAGCTAGCGACAAAAGGGCCCTCGGCCTCTGCAGCGTAGCCATCCCAGACAGCAAACTCATGCGCCAGGAGTTTCAGGTTTCGCTTCCCAGCATCACCATCATTGGCAAGATGATGCCACTTGTCAAACAATTCAATCGCTTGTTGGAAGCGTGTAAATTGGACAGCCAACTGAGATGGGGTTCGAGGCGTCGCGCCAGGCTTACCTGCACCGTAGCGAGCATCCAGGTACATCATAATTGCGATATCGCCTTGGGTGGTTGACTTATCCTTGTCGACAAATTTGACATGAGAGCGGTCAGGTTGGCTGAGGAGAGCAGAGGCAGGTGGGTCGGACTTGGAAGAACTGGCTGCAGTGATGTTTCCCTTTGCGTAGTGAACGCCAAACTCGGACAGCATCATAACAATACGGCCATTTACGACGGTGTCCGAGGAGGAAAAGAATCTAGGCGCATTGCTCATATGCAGCACATCAAATCCTTTGCCGTAATGCACGTTCCAATCGAACTCGGCCGCATGGTTCTCTATTCCAAAAGCCTTCAGCATCTCGACGGCCTCCAGTGTCTGACCATTGATGACAGCAGAGGCCGCTTCTAGCGTCTTGCCAGTGGCTCCCTGACCCCATATTAGAGTCTCTTCTCGATTCAGAAAGGTCCCTATCTGACGGAAAGTCAGAGAGATGCGACCGCCACTATATGCCAACTCGGCCGCCGATTTTTCCTTCTCAGCTCGTTTATCCTGGCGAATAGCGTGCAGCCATTTCATATTACTCTTCAAGCCGAGTCGGCACAGAGAATTATGTGGAAGCCTAGCACGTTGTATCTGCCTCTTCGATTCAACTGGGGCAGGGTCGGTCCTTGAGGGGTCCTTATCAAACCTCTTGGTCCTGAACACCATCGTGCGCTCGGCTCCCAAACTAACATTGGCGATGTTTGAACCCTGAACAATATCAAGGGTCTTGTCACTGTGCTCCGAAATATAATCGCTGCCGTCGCGGTAGAACTGGATAAGGACGTGGTTCAATGGGTGTCCAAGGTGCTTCTCGGTCTCAGTCTTGATAGCCAGCACGGTCGGAGAAAATGGAAGCAATGGAGGAGACTCGTCGCTTGGGTGGCGATAGATTGGAATGCTGCCATCTTCAGCGACCTGGCCCTGGACGGCAACAAGTCGTGGGACTTCGCCGCCTTGATGTGACATACGTTGCCATTGAACCTCCTCACGCAACCTATCGAAGATGCCTTCAGTCATGGAGGTTGGCAGCACATTTTCAATGACGTCTGTGTCACCCTCGCACAGGCCCTTTAAGGAGGAGGAGGAGTCAGTTCTCGTTTCAGTCTTTTTGCTGTCCATGGCTAGCTTATCTGTAGGTGGTGATTCGGGTGTGGGGTTTGTTGTCGACTCCGTTGTAGACTCGTCTTCGCTTCGGGCTTGGTGATTCTCACAGTCCTTGGATGATGGGGGAGCTTCCTCATCTTTATTAATACCAGGGCCTTCTGTATCTGCACTACGTGTTGGTTCATCTGTGGTGGATGATTTAGTGCCATTGGCTTCCTCAGCCTTCGATGGCTGTTCAGAGGTTGAGTCAAGGCGCTCAGCTGGGCTTGTCGAGGGCGCCTTTCCCCGGGGCTGAGTCCGCTTAGCGGGGCTAGGCGAATCTGAAGCCAGTCGAAGGCCTATCATATCCTTAACAATTTCAGGCGTCACACTCTTACGCCCTTCGGCTTCTGCGCTCTCTTTTCCTGTAGATTCCAGCCGTTTCGGTGAATATTTTTTCTTTGACTCAGCGAAAGACTGTGCCTTGACCTTAGGCTGGGACTGAAGCTGAGGCTGAGGCTGGGGCTGGGGCTGGGGTTTGGATCCAATTGTTTCCATGACTTCCTCAAACGACGCGATCTCACATCCAGTGATTTCAATCAGATTATTGATCGCTCTGGCCTGCCTGGCATCACTGCGGTAGCCAGAACAATCGTGGACAATTGTTATCGACATACCGTGCCCCGCTGCGTCAAGCGCAGTCGCATAAACTCCTACATTCATGAGGGAACCGCAAATGAAAACCTCCATGACCATCTTCGCACGTAAGATTCTCAGTAACTGAGTTGATTGAAATGCCGAGTAATGCGATTTGGTGAGTTTCAGGTCCGCCTTTTGAGATGCTTCCTCAATAGCCACCGCAATGTCGCAACCTGTCGTATTTGGTCTGACACACTCGGGTTCCTGGTGGCTAAGAAATGCCTCCGGGTCTGGTGGTCCAGTATCTTCATCAGTGTCGACCGGGAGCCTGATACGAGATGACGGTCGAGCCCTTGGAGGAGCATTGTCGGTAGCGATAATCTGTTCGCCATCCGCCGGTCGAGGTTTATCATATTTTGATTGGACCCAAACAACGTCGCCGACTTCTCTGAAGGCCTTTGCCAAATTGACGGTACGGTCAACAAACCCTCTTGGCTCTTGAACAGGGAGCGCACCATCGTGGGCAATGAAATCGTTTTGGAAATCAACGCCTATAAGGGCCTTGCGGGTGGTGAGTTGCGGGAGGGCGGCATGATCAAAGGGAAACATAATGATAAAAAAAAGTAGGGGAAGGTGCAGGCGAGAAGTGTTAAGCGGTTATACTGTCATTCCAGGTCGTGGATCGAGAAGCCAAAAAGGGCTGATAATTTGGTCACCGGAGACTCTCAGGTCTGAGCATGAGCAATGCCGGTTGAGCAAAAATGCATTGTGATGCAAATCAGAATCTGCAGCGAGTGTGCGTGCAGGGTAGGCAGACAGGGAACCTAGCCGCGTAACCAACACCGTGGATTCGATGCGAAAACAAATACAGCCTGGCGCGGCACGGTAACTGCAGTGTTGAAGAGCGGCTTTCTGTCGAAGAATCACTTTGGGCGTAAAGAAGGAGAATGACTGTTGTAATAGGTACGAAGACGGTGAGTCAGGGGCCATGGAGCGGGGATGAAAAAGAGCATGGAAGCGAGAATGTGGGAATTAAAGAGAAGCGAAAGGCTAGCATCGACTGGGGCTTCAGGACGAGGGTGGCTTTAATGATTGACCAAGTGTTCGGAGATGGTTCTGCGGTGGGGAGACGAGGGCTAAATTTACATTAATACCGTGGTCCTAGCCTGTCAAAGTCAGGGTTTGTATGCTATCCGATGAGCAGGTGGACTTCCAGGCACGCACGCAATCAAGCAAGCAAGCAACAAAGAAGCCCGCCAAGGCACCACCACCGGCCGTTTAGATGCTCATCGCCATCCCTCGCCGGCGGCAAGCTGCAGGAAACGAGACAGGTGGTTGGCTAGAGATGAGCCACGGTGGACCCGTTGATTTCCTATCACACTGGCACCTACATGCGGAGCTGGACGCCATTTTGCAGAAAGTCGATAATCACAGTTTACTGTCAACTCTGGGGTTAACGCGCCAGTGCGCCAAAAGGACAGGGTTCATCGTGTGGGCGGGAGGGAATCAGCACCTATTCGCTTGCGGCTTCGTAGCCGGCGGAATTCCGGAGCTCGTTCCCCGTCGAGTTCCCAGTGCCAGCGATTCTCTGTACACAGTCCAACATGGCATTGTGCCCAAATAGCCCAGCCCCCTCACGTTGCTCAATTTCGGTAGTTGGACCTTGGACCGCAGTTTTGGCCAGGGGTGGTGGCGTTGCTTTGTGCTGCAAGTCCCAACCAACAAAAATACCTTAGTATTTGGTCCTTCCGTCTCAGTGCTAGCCTAGCCCAGGACTGCAGCGTCATTTTTCAATCTTGGACAGGGTCAGCGTATCATGCACTCTTGCCTACCCGGCCATCTACTCTTGTGGCATCGGAGGTCGGATAATATTTCAAGGATGGTTCAAGGTAAGGCCTGTGATGTAGCCCTGTTCCGATCCAAATCACCTATACCAGATACGAAAGCCCACGCAGGTGGTGGGTAGTAAATCTGTTCCCCTGTCGCATTGCCGATCATTTGGTCTAGACTCGGTTGAATCATTCCTCCACATTGAGGTCCCTAAGGTTGGTCATTTGGCCAACCGTTGGGTTCTACCCGTCTGACGAGAGACGATGGCTGAACGCACGTGCACTTACCCTGTATCCATCTTCGCTGCAACGGAATGGTTAATGGTTGCGGCTGACCTTCATGTGCAGTAAAACTTTGAGTGTAATCATGTACGAAAAGGGAGAGGAGTTGATTGTAAAAAGAATGCACCGAAGGCGAAATGCGATCAGTGGACATCGTGTGCTCGCACTCATGTTACTTCTGAAGTCATGGCGCCTGTAGCACGTTTGGGCTGCATGAATAAGAAACTGACATGTTGGTGTCCCACCATCGAATAATTCGGGGTAAATAACAAATGAGATAATAGGAGGGATGTCAAGGCCCCGAAAATTTCTGGACCTCATTCAGCTTAGTTTTCTTTTTCAATTCTTGGGTTGATCTTACGCCTTTGAGAGCATCCCAGATAATTCTGACGCTGTTTGGTCAACGATAACCATTTGATCAACACGGAGCTTTAGTAAGAAAAATAACATCGAAATTATTGCTCTGGATTCTTCATTTGCCACTATTCATTTAAAATTGGGTGTGGTGGGATAAGTTTGTGATTAAATGCCTGGTATACTTGGTTACTTTGAGGTTTGACTTGAGCTGGCCTCTTTAGCCGAAGATCTCCCAGCGCATTGAAACCGACACGCGCCTGAGCTTCAACATCCTTCATCGTCAATCAACACCACTTCGACAAGGCAACCCGACAGATTATCACAAGAAGGGCTCTATCCGATGCGACAAATTTCCGATCAAAGAGCCGATATAACTGCAAGACAAGAACTGTCCTCACAGACGTCGCCATGACGCCGAAGCGAAGTCTTTCTCCTGTGGATCAAGGCGATCCATCCCCAAAGCGTACGAAAGTAGGCCATGATGCCATAGATGCTCTTGAGAAACTCGAGAATGATTCGAAAGCAACTCAGTCGGCTGCACCAACGCAGCACTCCCAAGCCCGGTCTGGTATCCAGCGGTCAATTGCCATGGTGCTGAAGCATGACGGGTTTGATTCGGCAAGCCCCGAAGCTCTGGAGAGCTTCACTGGAATGGTAGAAAGCTGTGGGTTAGCCACATCATTCGCGTCAATCTAAAGTAACTGACCGTGCATATTTCCACAGACATTGAGTCCATGATCGCCGAAGCGAAAACGATTGCGCTTGCCGCCCGTCGTGAATATCCTATTCCGTCCGATTTCGAGCATATGCTGTCCCGACACAACATCCGTTCTTCATCACTAAAACCACACCTTAGGCATCCCATCCCCAGCGAGCGTCTTCCACCCGCATATGTTGACGCCCAAATTGAGGACGAGGATGCGTACACGACATTGCCGCTTCTGGGCGAGGAACTCAGTGGGCAGCTTGACAAAGACGAGAAAGAATATATTCCAACATGCTTCCCTGATTTCCCGAGCAAGCATACATACAAATTCACACCACAGGAGGACATAAATATACGAGATTCTAAGAAAATCCGCGAAGAAGCTGCAAGGACTGCTCAGCAGGGTGAGGAAGCTCTTCGAAGGCTGGTTCGAGCATCCAAAATGCGGAAGCAGAAAGAAGTCAAACTGCTGGTCGAGCGCGATATTCAGGGCAAGGAGCGCTTCCGGCTTTGGGAATCAACTATGAAACGTTTTATGGGAGCCGAAGGACGAGGTGAGCATACCGATCAAGTGGAGATTGCAGACCACAGTATGATTGTCAATGGCGATATTCTTTTCGCTCGTAAGGAAGTCCCCCGGTTTGGCAAGAGATCAGCATTGGCCAGCAATAAGTCACGATAAAGCTTCGCCTATTGTGAGGCCTATCGATGTTTCAAGGCGGGGATCCTTTGCACGCTACCATTTCAAGAGTAATCAAGACTCACGTTGGTATTGGCTGGTGTTTGGCAATATCATCGTCCAGGGGTAGATTGATGTTTTGGCATGCCTAGAACCTACATATAGGGGAAGTCATGAAATTGTGAGATACCCATTAGAATAAGTCACTGGTAATTTGGTACATGGGCGAATGGAGTTTGGACGGCTTATTATTTCGATGCGTTTGGATGTAATGCTAACTGAGTCTTTGCATCACGGCAGAGGAGAGAGGGAAGCAGGGATAAAGAACAATTCTGCTTCTTGATCCGAATTAGTGCTTATAGACCTGGTGATTGATGGCAGTTGTTCATTTTGGCCTCCAATGATGACGATATCATGACTATAACGAGGCTGAACGTTAGCTCTTTCGGTGATGGGACCCGTTTTTTTGGTGAAAGAGGTGTGGCTGCCCCGCGCGAGGCTGAGGGTGGATGTCAAAAGCCGGAACAACTGGTACGTACTGGGCGGAGCCCGGACGTGCGGCCCTAATTCTAACCCACACAAAAAATCAGAATTTCTGTCGGCGAAGCATCCAAGATCCGACCGGGCCTAGGTTTTGCAGAGCAGCCCTCGATTCTGAAATTTTTCCTTCCTCACGCACCTCGATCCTCTGCATCACCTCGTCACCGTTGCAATGGCCGAACAATTGATCCTTAAGGGCACTCTCGAGGGCCACGTACGTTGATTCCTACCATTACCTCGCCATCATTTGCACGGGCGTGAGCATCCTCGTCGATGACATGCTCGCAGTCCCTTGCTTCCTCTTGTATTCTCTTTTTTGTGCCATGGTACAATAACTAACGAGTATTCTCAGAATGGCTGGGTCACCAGCTTGGCCACCTCTATGGAGAAGTATGTAAACTACTGCTATGCTTGTGCCTCGCTTTCTGGGGCTTTTGTGATATGGAGAACTGACAACTTTGCTTCAGCCCCAACATGCTCCTCTCTGGCAGCCGAGACAAGACTCTGATTATCTGGAACCTCACTCGCGATGAGAGCCAGTACGGCTACCCCAAGCGATCGCTCCATGGCCACTCTCACATCGTTTCCGACTGTGTACGTTTCCCTCAATGCCTCGAGCTTGGAATACAATTTTGGTGGGCAAGTGCTGATGGATTTCTTCTCGAATAGGTCATCTCTTCTGACGGCGCTTATGCTCTGTCCGCCTCTTGGGACAAGACGCTCCGCCTCTGGGAGCTTGCCACTGGCACCACCACCCGACGATTCGTCGGCCACACCAACGACGTCCTCTCCGTCTCCTTCTCGGCCGACAACCGACAGATCGTCTCTGGATCTCGCGATCGATCCATCAAGCTGTGGAACACTCTTGGTGACTGCAAGTACACCATTACTGAGAAGGGCCACACCGAGTGGGCCTCTTGCGTCCGATTCAGCCCCAACCCCCAGAACCCCGTCATTGTTTCCAGCGGCTGGGACAAGCTCGTCAAGGTACGTACGAAATAAATTGGAGCCAATTTTGGCCAAAATTTCCCGCTCCCGGTCTGGTATGATGTTTGCAAAACCAAAGTATTTGCTACTTCAGAGCCTGTTAAAAGGCCATGAGACTAATAATCACCTTTGCCCTGACTTGAACTCCCTCCCCCTTCTCAGCTTATATCAACACATGCTTCGAGAGGGCTTGAGTTAACTGGAAACAATAGGTTTGGGAGCTCTCGACCTGCAAGCTCCAGACTGACCACATTGGTCACACTGGTTACATCAACACCGTTACCATCTCCCCCGACGGCTCTCTCTGCGCCTCTGGTGGCAAGGACGGTACTACCATGCTCTGGGATCTCAACGAGTCCAAGCACCTCTACTCCCTCAACGCCAACGACGAGATACACGCTCTCGTCTTCTCCCCCAACCGATACTGGCTCTGCGCTGCTACCACCAGCAGCATCATCATCTTCGACCTCGAGAAGAAGAGCAAGGTTGACGAGCTCAAGCCCGAGTTTGCCTCCGTCGGCAAGAAGAGCCAGGAGCCCTACTGTGTCAGCTTGGCCTGGTCCGCTGATGGCCAGACTCTTTTTGCTGGTTACACCGACAACATCATCCGTGCCTGGGGTGTTATGTCGAGGGCATAAGCGCTCTCTCCTAAAAAAAGGTAGTGGTGACGGGAACGGAGGTGAGCGGAAGAAGGTAGATCATTGGTGGGGCGTCAAATGGTTGGCTTCCTCGTTTGGTCTTTATTGATGCAAAGGAAGGGGGGCGGACTTAAATCTGACGAGGGCATGACGCATTTGCTGGCTAAGGCAGCCCCTGAAGGCACCGGGCATCATCCTTTTGTTCTCCAATAAAGAACTCGAGTTTAACTCAGCGGTCTGCTCTGTGACTGAATTCTGCTATAACGCGCTGTATGTTGTTATGAGTGATTGCCATTTTCACTTTCTCAGGTACTTCCAACGGGGGCAGGTCTTCGAGCTTTGCACTCAGCCTATAGCCGCTTGTATGATATTTACAGGTGTAAGTTATCCCGATTACCTGCAATGGAATCTCGATAGCTTGCCTTGGCGCTTGTTTACCTACTCGCAACGCGTAGCATTTTCGCGCGGTCGAGGGTGAAACTGTGGATGTGGTTTGTGATTGAGTGATTGTGGGTGCGCGTGGCCATTCTGCTCCATCCTCATACTTGATGGTTGAATTGCTGGTAGTGATTAGTTTGCTTGCTGTTGTTTCCCGCTACACGCTGCACGGGTTATGATGGCTACAAGGCCCAAGGGAATGTGAAAGTAGTGTGAAAGCAGCAATTCGAAAAACCCACCTCTCGCACACGGGCTGGCTTGGGTGACTGGGCGCACAAGGGTTAAGTGCCATGTCAGTGGAACAGGCTGTCGGACAATCTGATATTTGGTCTAACTTTTCATGACTTCTAAGAAAAATCTATACTGTACACGTCCTTTAAGCCCACCTGGCTACGAATGCTCCGCGGTGTGCGCTTGTTTACCACCATGGTTTTAATCGATGAGTGTCCTCTAATGGCAAAGTGTTTCTTCAATATCAACTTCGGCTGGAAATCGATCGTCGATTTATCACGAATGCTTGTAACCCTTTTGAATTCTTTGCTCCTGACTTACATGAAAGGCGGCAAGGAAAATGGGTACCCGCCATTCTTGACACGGAATACGCTCAGAAGGAAGCTGTACACGAGAAATAGAACACCTCCCCAGGCAATCACTGCGACTTGCTGTGTCTTCGCGTCAGCGATTCTTGGAACCTTGATAGCCAACGAGATGGCGCAGAACGACAGGACACCATCTAAAGTAACATTAGTTTCTAGTCGAAATTCAGATTGAGACGAATGTTCTTACAAAGAGCCGCTACAATCTGTGTCTCCAAACCGAATTGGTTTTGGAATCCAGGGGCGACATATTTCACTCCACCACGCCCGTCACCAGCGACGTATGGTACTTTGCGGATATGGTTGAACATGTGTCCGCTGGTGAAGAGCAGGATTGAGATGAGGCTGATGGATGCCCAGATGTTGCGGTTTTGGATAATAGGGAGAATGAAACGCGAGGTAGTGACTAAGGCAGTGCCAACGCCGAGAATGATAGTAATTGAGGTGATCCATCGCATCCAGTTGATCGGTCGCTTGACGGGCGGATGGGGTCGATCGGGGAGGTGACGAGTGACCCAGGCGTGTACTTGTTCGGCAGTGGGTGGACTGGTTATGGTTAGAATATTTGATGGTAGGTGATACGATTCCGCAGTTACTTACCCGCTTGTGAAGTCATAACGGAGAGGCTCTTGCGACTCGACAGCGTGAGGGCCCTGTGTGGGCTGAAAGAGTAGAAGGACAGGGGCGGTTTGGAGGCCAAGCTATTAGACGTTAGCGGCGCGGTTCACGCGTATTAATGAGAGAATTTGAGCTGTGATATAACTTACAGACATGAAGATGTCGCGGCCGTCAGAGAAATCCAATGTTCCAAACAGCATCCGAGATTCTCCAGACTTGTCACCTTTGGGCCAGCTCTTGCTGAGGAGATCCCATTCTGGCTGGAACTCTCTGCACAGCTGGCATCCGAACCTCGGATCCAGAGCAGTTAATAAAACGGCAACGCTGTAATCCCTTGGAGTCGCCGTCAGAGACTTGTATGAACCATCGTTGAGCTTCAAGGGCGACGAGCTTTGAGCTTTGGTGTGGAATTCGGCAAATCGTTCAGCGGTTGACTTCTTGGCAGCCACTGCGCCCGTGGCAAGCAAGACGATGGAAATGAGCGACGAGAAGAACCGCATCGTGAAGAGGCGTGGCCGTTGGATTAGGACAATGAATGGTGAACAGGTTGGCCAATTGGCCTAGGATAGATGTGTCGAGGTGGCCGCTAGCTAGGGAAGTTTAGTGGAGCTCAGGGAAGCTGAGGTGGCCTCTGAACTTGCGTACGACGCTACTCTATTCCCTTAGTAAGCAGTAAGCTAGCCTGTCATTTTCCCGAGGGGGTCACGTGATGAAGACAAACTAACGAGGGTCAAACTAACCGATTTTGGCATCATGTTTACTTTAACCCAAAACACAGCCGCTCTGGGATTATTGAAGTTCATCTATCCCACCCCAATCCCCCGTGCGCCAACGTTCACCAGCCCCGCAACCGGTGCCAACATCGTTTATCAGTCTTCCAACAATCTACAGTCCCCATTTTTCATAGTATTTTGCACTTCATCCCCCCTTATCTCACTGGCAACACGCGCGTCGACATGGGCGCAAAGAAGGCCGAGGTAATGGGGCTGACTTTCAACAGACTGCAGGCTGACATGATGCTGACTCGATCTATTATAGCGCATAGCTCGAATAAGCGATCTATCTATGAATCACCAAAAGAACATTCATCAGATTGACATGGTCAACCGAGATGAGGAGGCGCGCCGGCTCAAGTTGCGCCTTCTATCTCTCCGCGACGAAAATGCATCCTTGAAGGACCAACTCTCCCAAAAGGACTCGCGAATCGCCCTGATTTCTCGAAAAGAAGACGATTCTCGGGCTGAGTTGGTTGATTCGAGAGAAAAACTCAAGCTTCAGGATGTGAAACTCAAGAAGCAGAACAATGAATTGGCGGCCTTGAAGGTAAGTTGATAAGCGCTTTAGCAAGACGCAGCGACTAACTCGGAATAGACGGAATTGGAATCCCTCAATGGCACCATGGAGGATTCCAGCAAAGCCCTCCAAGAAAAATTCGCCCTCAACCGAGAACTGACCCGCATCCGACCCGAGATGGAACACTTGAAATCCCAACTTGCAAATCATCAAGCCGTAGTTGCCGAGAAGCATGACTTGCAGAGACAACTCAACACTCTGGAAGTTGAGCTTGAAAATGAGAAGCGATCTAAAAAACGTCTGCGACAGAAACTGGACACCGATGCCAATGATGAGTTAAAGGCTCGACTAGCCGAGGCTGAGGAACAGATTGAGTCGCAAAGGAAAGAGTGGGAGAAAGCCAAGAAGAAGTACGAAGGCGATCTCAGGGAGGCAGAGGGTGAGCGTGAGCAGCTGGATGAACGTGTTTCAACAATGAGGCTGAAGCTTAAGAGCGTTCAGACTGAATTGAAAGAGACGCGAGATGAGCTTGTTAAATGCCGTGGCGAGCTTGAGCTGGCAAGAAAGGTGTCTCGGACTGCAAATGCTTTACCTAAAAAGGCAGTCGCAATGAAGGAACAGACATCTCGAAAACGCCGGATTCATGATATGAGTATGGAGGATATCAGCATCGGCACACCTGGCCCTGATGAGGCTACGCTAAAGCGACCGTTGAAGAAACGTGCTGCGGAATATGCTCTGGTAGGAGAGAAGTCTACTTTTTCTGTCACACCCTTCTTGAGCAAAACCAAAAATATCTCGGACGATTCCATCGAGGCTATATCACCCTCTGGCAAACAAGCTCCAGTTTCTGACTTGGCAGTTGATGATGAGGAAGGCGAAGTTGAGCAAGAAGAGTTGCAATCTCTTAACCCTAACGCCCAACCTTTGGAGGAGCTGGTTGAGGAGGTCACAGCTGATGCAGAGAAACCTGCCAAGCCGAAATCTCAAAAGTCCCGTGGTAGGCCGCGAAAGGCCCTCGATGACGCATCGACTTTGAAGAAGAACATGCCAAGCACATCAGCAAAGCGGATGAAGGAGTTCCAAGTCAACGCCAAACTTGATATGGTGGAAGAAGAACCAGAGGTTTCGGAGCAGGAGAATGGGGCTTTGAAAAAACACAAGAGTAATCTTCAGCTCAAGGCTAAGGGGACTGAATCTAAGCTGGGCAACACAAGTGTGATGGAAGCAGAAACCCGAAAAAAGAAGCGCAAGATTCTTGGCGCCGGTAACAAGACACTATTTGATGACGAAGATGGTGAGACAATTCCAAAGCAACCAAAGGTCCAGCTTGGCGCGGGTCGGAAGCTCAAGGCTCCCCTCGGGGGTGTATCAAATGCGTTTGGAGGAAAGACATTCTCACCCTTGAAGCGAGATAGACGAGGAGTTGGTGCAAGTTTTTTGGTATAAGTTGAGAGGAATTGGGAACAATGGATTGGCTATTGGGATACGGACGTATGGCAGCATGGACGGCGTTCCTGTTTAATGATTTTGGGTTATGGCGTTAATGAGATGAATACTTGGCTTCATTCAACTCTTGATTGCTCTCAGTTTTGTTCGACTGACTTCCCTGACTGCTCTAATTCGAGACTGGGCGTTCAATTTCCGGCTGTGCGTATGCCGAATAGTGACTTGATTTCCGACAATGTTCCGGAGAAATTTACCTAGATGAACCAGAGATATATCTAGGAAGGGTCGGTATGGGTGGGTGAGTTTTTTTGGCTGTAGTTTGTGGTGCTTGACAGATACCTCACGATCACAAAAAAAAAAAAAAAAAAAAAAGGCCCAAGCTACCGCACGTGGCTTAGGTAGTAGACACTCTGCTGGTCATCTTTGGACTTAGTTTTCACACCCATTTTCCATTATAGGCCATATTACTGATTGGACTTGGGTTTTACACAATGTTACCTCAACAAATGGGGCATTTGATGAGGCTCATGGGCGTGCCGCATCGGCCCAGCATGTCTGCAAGCCCACTCAACACATTCATTTGGCTTACTCGTAGTGCCTCATCGACATCACGTTGGAAGCAACGGCAAGGTCGTGATTCATTTGCTAGAGATGCAAAGGTCCAGGGACTAAAGAGCCGAGCGGCATTCAAGCTCTTGGAGGTAGGGAATCGACTTTGCTCTTTGGGTTGTTGCTGACGAATTGGAGATGGATGCCAAGTACAAATTTTTCAAGGGCAATGGTCAGACGATTATTGACTTGGTGAGTGCGACCTTCTCAGACCAATATAGACCTGAGGCATTCAGTCTCACAGATGAAAAACGAAATGTAGGGATACGCACCGGGGAGTTGGTCTCAGGTAAATATGCGCACTTTGATTATTCGACGTCTGGCTCATTAGCCAATACTAGGTTGCCATGGAAAGAACACGTCCATATGGCCGTGTTATTGGCATCGATCTTATCCCGGCCCAGCCACCACGAGGTGTCACCACCTTCCAAGGAGATTTCCTATCCCCGAGTGTGCAGGCTTTGGTCAAGACCTTTATCGCCGAGTCTCACCAGCGTTGGACGCGTGCTAGGGGGCATGACCCCGATGAAAACCAACTAGACAACGCCAAAGAGCAAGAGCTCGAAAGACCCGGCCACGACGACATCGATCATCACGTCTCTTCTCCACCCGAGGTTTCAAAACAAAACACGACCGTTTCTTTACCTGATCGTCTTGTAGATGTCCGTCAACACCCACTGCTAGCTAACCCAGATGATGGGTATTATATGTTCCAGTACACTGACTTGGTATCTAGGTTGTCTTGAGCGACATGTCAGCACCCTGGGATCAAACATGTGGTTTCAATGTGAACAGCTTGAGTAATCCCTATCATAGGTTAATGAATACGAGTGGCAACACTTTCCGCGACCACGCTGGCAGTATGGTGAGTTGTAGCAATGCCTCTTGCGGATTTGGCAATAATTACAAGTGGTGACTCTGTGTTAGGATCTGTGCAATGCTGCCTTGCAATTCGCAAGCGACACCCTCAAGCCTGGTGGGCATTTTGTATGCAAGTTCTACCAAGGCTCCGAGGATAAACAACTGGAAAAAAAACTTAAGTCTTTGTTTGCAAAGGTGTTTAGAGAAAAACCCGAATCGTCACGAAAGGTACACAACGCACCGAACACTGGTTTACTCTGACGTTAGATGATTGACACTAGTCCAGGAGAGCAAGGAAGCATACTTTGTTGCTTTGCGAAGGAAAGGGAATGCCACTGTATGTTCAGAGACATAATACTAATTTTGCACAACGGATATGAAAACTACTGGGGCGAGGTCGCGTAAGGGAATTGACAATCACATTTGACTCAACGATCAATGTCGGCGGCAGCAATGCGCAAGAATTTCATTGTAGAATTTTGTGATACCTAGCCACGCCAATTCCATGCAATACCCATTTGCAAGCCCAAGTTTGGCATTAATAGCCTCATAAACTGGCCGGAACTCCTCCCGAGGCCACTCATTTTTACAACCAACTCGCTTAGACCTTGAAACCACGCGAGCGTCTGCGACCACGAGCGCGCTCGAACTTACGACCCTTGGACTCGACGTAGGGTTTCTATTGCCAATGTTAGAAGAATTCAGCACCGGGTAACAGTCCGAAACACGTACCTTGTTAGAGTGAGGTCCGAAGCCGAAGTGCTTGACAGCCTCACGGCTGTTCTTGGGACCACGGAGGATCAGGGTGTTGCTGCCGGTGGGAGCACGGAGAGCCAGCTGATCCAGGGTGAGAGCCTCGCCGCCAGCAGCGACAATGCGGGCACGAGCAGTGGCGGTGAATCGCAGAGCAGCGACGGTCACCTTGGGGAACTGCAGCAGGCGGTTGTCATCGGTGACGGTGCCGACGATGACGATGGTTCGCTTCTCGTCCTCCTTCTTGATGTTGGCCACGATACGGGACAGGGAGACGGGAGGTCGGTTGATCTTGGACGTGAACAGACGTCGAAGAACGACCTTGTTGAAGGAAGCGTCGGTTCGACCTAGGATTGCCTTGTTAATTTGCCGTCGTGAGTCGGGGGTGGGAGGGGAGCGTACGGGCCAGGAAGCGGTAAAGCTTCACCAAGAGCTTAAGGTAGACATTGTCGCTCTTGGGGGCGGTGCGGTGAGTGCCCTTGACGTGGTGGCGGTCGAGATCGATACCTGTAAAGTGAAGCCATCGTCAGCCATTTATTCAAGCATGCTCAAAAATAGGCCACACTGTCTTGCGAAAACAAGATGGTGCCTTGGTCGCAGAGAAGGAAGCATTGGGCCTCTCTCTACTCGCATACAAAGGCTGATTGAAGAGCTTCACATACCCATGGCGGCGGTTGTCGCTGTAAAAGTTGGCAATGCTGGGTGGTGTTGTGGCCTGGCTCTTCACTTTAGAAAAAAAATCCGCAGGCTATTGGGTGGGGACTGGAGCAGAGGCAAGCGAATTTTAGGGCGGTCAGGGCTGGCAATTAGGGCTTTGTGTGAATTATGTAAGCGCTCAACTCCGTCAGCTGCTTGCCGGCTATCCCATCCCCGTCTCGATGTTCTTCTAGAGTGAGGTGGAGCCAGTGAGGTGGAGCCAGTGAGCTGATGGACAAGAAAGGCAAAGATTCCGATCCTCACGACCGCTCGTGTTGTCGCACTCTTGTGATTAGGTTCTTGATATCATAGTGGTTATCTATCTGAGTAGCTCCGCCATCGCGACCAATATTGAAGTTGATCACGCACCCCGTTTGCAACCAAGTTGGAAAAGTCTACTTACGACGCGTCTATTCTCAAAGGTACCCCATTTATCCACAACTTGCTCCATGATACAATCCTGTTTCTTTTTCGTGATGGTAAACTCGTTAACCGCCTCTTTTACGCTATGTGTTGACCCATGCCTATACTAATCTATCTATCGGATGTTCCGACTTCTGGTTTTCTTGATGTAGACTATTTAAATGAATTTCAAAGAGAATGACCCAAAATGTTATTATCACAAACCACCTTCGTCATAGGGAATGAGGTTCGGCATCTGGCCTGAGGTTGACAAGGAAGTCACGAGTCATTTCGAAACTTAGCCAGCTGGATGCCATACTCGGGGCAACTTTGAGGAGGTTGGGAACGATGCCCTTGTAGAGGCCTTTGATGCCCTCTTGAGCTACTATCACCCGAACAGCGTCAGTGACTCCCTTGTATTGGTAGCCCATCCCTGACATGGTGTTGATCTGAAATCGTCTTCGGAGCACATCGCTATAGCATATATCAGTATTGCAAGCAACCTTCACGCAAAACCGATGCGGCTACTTACAAGGGGTATGTGCAAGTTTGCGCAACTGCACCGGAAACGGCGCCAGCGAGAAGTTTTCTAGTAGCGCTGGGATTTTGTTCTCCTTCCAAGGTTAGGTACTTTCGAACCGACTCGTAGACCATGAAATTGAGGCCAACCTAGATACTGATGTCAGCACCCATTGCACACATCCTCAATTGGCTTGAAACCCACATAAGGAGCGACACCAGCAACAGTGGGTATTATGCCTCGATATAGTGCAAGAATACCGCCCTCGGTTTTGTACATCCGCGTTAATGTAGTCCACATTCCCGGAAGCTTATCAGGTCTATCGCCTAACTCGGCGAAACTTGCTGATTGGATAGAGAGCCGAGTCCGGACAATGTCGAGGGGATAGGTAAAAAAGACGGAAGTGATTCCTGCAACACCACCACACACAAGACGGCTGAAAGGAGAGAGATCGGCGCCCGGCGAGCTTTCGAAGAAATTCTGTGACAATGTTAACGTGTATTATATTTGGGGGTAGTGACCGTGCGCACCCGTTTGTAAAAGTTGTAGCTGCTGAACTGAACTGCCGAGTATGGAACAATGCGGATGCAGTTGGTGCCATTGCCGCGCATGAACCCCCTCCAACCCTCTTCCCTCCACATTTTGGCAAGTGCTTGTCCAACTGAAAGCTTGTAGGCATCTCGTCCGACGCTCTGGACTTGCATGAGGATTTTCAGGCGTTCGAGGGGCGAGACGACTGTTCGGGATACTGCGCCAGCAACACCACCAGCGCAGAATGCGGCAACGACGGGTTGAGAGAGAACATCTTGGAGTTGCTCGAGCCGTCTATTGGTGACACTCGGCGAATTGACCATGTTTGGTTCTGACTATTGAATATCAGTGCATGCCCCATCAGAGGTGACGGAGAGGGAAAACCAGGGATTGGTGACAAAGAATACAGGCGCAAAGATGAAAGATTGAACTTACGGCGGACATATTGACTGACGCTGCTATACGCTCGAACACGATAGCTCAATTGGACCTGGAAGACTATTCCGCCCCAATTCGAAGACAGTATTCCTTCGTCAGATCTGGACTGGTCTCATCGACAGGGGAGTAGGGCTGCCGAGGCTTGGTGGGTGCCAGTGCCTTGCGCGAACCGATGTTCTCGGACTTTGGTGGTTGTTTAATGGTGTATCGAAGGCCGTCGCGGTGTTGAGCAGAGTAAGGGTGTTGCGGGATGACGACAAGGAGGTAGGGGGTGATAGGCAACCATCGGGGGAGAACCAAGATGCCTTTGCGCCGGAGCTAACAATTATGCGTGGAGACGGATAGCTAGCTAGTCGATTCGCTACGTCGACAGCAGCGGTCGCCTTTAATGGAGGTCGCAGAGATACTGGTGAGGCGAATGGCCCATGGAGACGGTGCGGTGGTCGATGAAGGTGCGGTATGGGGCGCGTGGACCGGCGATGCGGATGACTTCGGGCGCGTGTGGTCCCGGTATTCCCTCGCTTCGGAGATGGCTTGGTGGGGTCGTGGCTTGGAACTGGCCTCCAACAAGGCCAGGTAGCCGGCTGATTGGAAGCCGGCGAAATGGAATGGGTCCAAAGATTGATGACAGATGATGAGCACGCGACTAGGATGTCAATTTTGCGCCTAGGCTATTTTATTCTCGTTTCGAAGACCTAGGGACGGCGTTTCTGCTGAAATGATCAAGTGGACAATGAAAGCTGCAGTGGATTGAATCCTGAAAGTTTGTCAAGCCCTGTTGCTGGTTTCGGCTATTCAGGCTGGAGGGTACCTGCTTACAGTGTTGACAGTGAGGCTACATGCGGTACCGACTACTAACTCAATTCTGCGCGTCGGCTGCATATTCTAACCTACCTCACTAGATGCATCGTGTCATCTTAACATTACACTTGGTAACAGCTTCACCAGCGGCCACGACCTGACGTTTCAGGCTGCCTTGCCTAGCCAGCCTCTATAACATCATCAAGAATTATGGATCGTATCACCCTAAGAAGAAAAAATCCGGTTGAGCCTCAACTGGAGCATTTTGGGGGATTAAAACTTTGATTTGGTCATGAAATAGTGCTGTGGCGATTTATGCTGAGGAGCTTCAACGCTTGGATTTGGACAGGACCGATAAACACAACGCTGGCTGATGTTGGAAATTAAAGGGAAAAAAATAATGAAACAATTGGTTACAGGACCAAAGCGCCCAAGGTCATTCATTATCCTTGCGACACTGTCCCTCCTTTTTTTTACTGTCTAAACTACCCGTGAATGTGTACTACCATTTGAAACACGCCCCATCAAATACCGTCACTCTTGTAAATAAAATGGCCGTATGGCCAAACTTGTGACTCCTGGGGATAATTCTACGAGGCCACACACCCTGTCTGGCCAGTAAGTCGGTGCTATAAATATCAAGTAAGAGGGAAACAACCACGTCCAAGGCAGAAAGCATTAACTTTTCCTAGAAAAAATTGGCCTACGACGGAGAGACGCCCCCAGCCTCGTGGTCAAAGCTTCACTCAGCAACGTCGAGATCATCATGAGCAGGAGGAGGGCTGTCTAGGGCTGCTCTTCTGTTAGCGCCAACCACCTGGTCGAGGGTAAGAAAAAAGGGCACATACGCTTTCGCTCTTCGCCGTTGGTACCATTTTCCCGTCGATCGCGGTCGTCACGATCGTCCTTGGAGTCACGTTCTCGGTCACTATGCATTCATCATGGTCAGATAACGGTGGTCTTGTTTCGAATATTTTGTAAAACGTAACGTACCGATGGTCAGGGCTACGAGAGCGATCCCGATCCCGACGGCTGTCACGATCATAGTCGCGATCGCGGTCGCGGCGATCATCCTTGCGCGGTGAGTAGTCGCGGGTGCTACGACGGGGAGATGGTGAGCGACCACGGCGAGGAGATCGACCTCCACGGCGGTCACGATCGCGACCAGATTCGAATCGCCAGGACGCAGAAGGGGGAGTACGAGCCCACTGATGAGTACGTTAGCCTGTGAGTACTGGGACGGGGCACAATGCAGAATTATACCTCAATCTTCAGAATGTCGTCGCGACCGATCCGTTTGTTGTGCATTTCATGATAAGCATCATCGGCATCACGTCGATCCTCGTATTCGACGAAGGCAAACCTGTAATTGACTATATGAGTGGACGCGACAACCGGGTTCTAGAAATTGTTCTACGTACAGTCGGCTGGATGTAGACCTAGGCGCAGGAATGTCGCAGCGAACGAGACGTCCATAGCTAAAACAAACGCGTCAGTCTATGAACAAAGTGTACCGTAGTTGAACACATCGCCAGCGGGGCCCCCTTTTTTCAGCATGGAAATGCCATGAGCGCACTCTCGCGCCAATCGGTAAGAGCAAGATATATGTTATCCTAACGAATAGGGTCTACAAAGCGGACGAGCAGACTCTTCGACGGTAGGATAGGCAAGGGAGGGAGGGGGAGGCAAGCTGGGGCTTGGGCGCGTGCGAAACGAGGACGGTCGCGGGCGAGGGAAACGAAAGACGGCGAGGTGAGAAGCCAAGGGCTCGAGGATTTTCGAGTGTTCTGTCGCCATGGATGCGACGTAGACGTGGGCGCGAGCGAGGGCGTGGGCGAGGGCGAGGGAGGCGATGAAGGCGAGGGCGTGGACGAGGTTGACATACCGTTCGAACTCGTAGGCGAGGTCGCGAGCGCGGGTGCCGTGGCTGAAGCCGGTCACGTAGAGTGTAGTTCCGCCGCGAGACATGATGCCAGTTCTTGGAATAATGGTGCGCTGCGTTTAAAACAGAGAACTGATGCAGCAGTTCCGAAAAGCTGGATATGAAGAGGTTGAGTGATGGTATTGGAGTGGGCTGGTAAGAGCTGAGCTCAAGGATGATTGTGAGGTCACGAGAGGTGCTGGGAAAGTTTTGCCTGGATGGTAGGATTGCTGACATAATGACGGGCGCCCTGACCACTCCCTCAGCAATATCTCTGCCAGGCAGGTACTACTCCATTAGTACCTAAGGTAGGTACCTAGCGAATAGTTTAGTGAGTACCTAGGTACCTAAGCTACGAATGGCACAAATCCAGATCCCTCTTTTTTTTTTTTTTTTTTTTTTTTTGAAGGGGGGGAGAGAAAAACAATAATGACAAGGTAATAAATGAACACATCTGGGGAGAGATTTTGTTAGGCTTCTATCATCCCCATTGATGCTGTACACTAATTGCATTTCCCACTTTTGCGGAAAGATGACGTCCGAAAACTGGGTCCAACACATTCGCATCATGGGGGAGACGGAACCCCAAAGAAGGAAAGAATGAAGAAATGAAGATATAAGCTGTCGCACCAGAGCCATCTGTATATGTCTTATGAATAAACTTATACAGCGGTACCTGGTTAATGATGACGTCTGATTTTCGTATCGGGCGTGTGTGCCCGTGCTTTCGGCTTTGTAACTAGGCCGACTTCAAGAGTCCGTTACCTTTCTCGGAGTTCTCGGGAGTTGTGAAATAGCGAGGAGGGGGCATAACGGTTTGAAGATCGGAATCATCTAATTCAGTTTCATTGGTCTGGTTCATATATTGCCACTGCAATGCTTGGCACTATCGTCAGAATCTCTACTGAGGTCATGACAACCATGCCACGAGGCACACAGGACGCAAGAGGCGGAAAGTATCGCCGTCTCGCGCAATGCACACCGAATCGCTGGCACTTAGTACAGAGATCATGCTGCGATTGGTAATTGAAAATGTAATGGGGATAGGTCAAATGCATGTGATACTTGGGGACACCACTCTCGGTCCCGGGTGGTCCGGATCTTATCCAGCACCGAACTTACAAGGTCCATGGCTTGAACCTCTTTCACCTGATCCGGTGGTGCCTTTTCTCAAGCCAAGACGTACGGAATTCTCGGCGATATGAGGGTCAAGCCTCTAATGCAGGATTGGGTGTTTAGGGCTGACAGACACATTCTGACGTCTGTAGTTCCGCCCGGCCCGAGACAGGTTGGTTTTTTGCAGTACCAGCAGTAGTTATATACTTGAACACAGTCTACTTCATTTCAGGCCCATGGATATTGCTGTCCATATTCTTTAAAGTGACACTTATATTTGCAAGTTACTTTCTTGAAGCTTGTCTCATTCCCTTCCAATCTATTTCTAAACCTTTTTTAACGCTCACAATATATTTCTACCTAAATTTACCATTACACACGTTGAATCGGTAACCTCCCACTCCGCTTGAGCCTGAGCAATCACAAACAAGATTGTCGCCTGTTTCAACCCTTGATCGACATATATTCTATTTCCTTTAAACAACATCTTGAAGTCAAGTCGCCTGCATTCCTCCTCTCGAAAATCTCATGGCAACATATCAAGATGCCCAGCAGACGGGCCCAGACGGGCCGAATTCTGACGGGGCTTCGTCGGCTTATCATCCATCGCGCAAGTCTCTTAGGGATGCCCTTCCCTCTGTCGGCATGACTATAGATGGTATTGGAGCAGATTCTGAGACCCCTAGTGAGGAGGATTATGATGAAAATGTTCGCCCTGGCCTTGCAAAGCCTCAGGTCCTTCGGCGTCGCCCTGGCCATTTTTCTGAGCCCACCGCCCAACCTGATTCGCAAGATATTACAACAGAGAGTGGCGCTTCGAAGCCCGCTCCCGTGGTTATACGTCGCGACTCTGGTGTTCATATCGTTTCAGATGATGATAATAGCCTATTGCAGTTGTTGCAAGATAGTTCACAACGAGCCCAAGATCCTTCGTCAAAGCGTCGTTCTCGCAAATTTGCCGACCTTGTTTTTACGAGACAGTTCTCTGCCTTTGATCGCCAAAATACATCGTCGGTCAACAGCCCATTCCATGGGTTCTACACTTTATTCTGGCTAGCCGTGGCCCTTTTCGTCTTCAAGATATCTGTAAACAATTGGCAGGCTTATGGTAACCCTCTGGGAACAAGCGATATCATGAAAACCATGTTCCATCGGGATGGTCTGTAAAAGGAATCGGCTATAATAAGAACATCACTTCTAACCCATTCTTAGTATTTGTTCTTCTATTGTCAGACGGCATCATGTGTGGTCTGACGGGAGTGAGTTGGTTCCTACAAAAGCTCGTTCTTGGTAACTATCTGGACTGGAATCGGTCAGGTTGGATCCTCCAGAATGTGAGCAAGTCCAAACTCCACTCCAAAATGGCGCTAACAACAATCTCAAGGTATGGCAGACCGGTTTCATCGCTGCTGTGGTAGGACTTACTCTCTGGCGTGATTGGCCATGGACCCACACAGTCTTCTTTGTTCTTCATGGCATAGTAATGTTGATGAAGCAACATTCATATGCCTTCTACAACGGCCATCTTTCAACTGTGTTCAAGAAACGTGTCGCTTTACTGAAAAAGCTGAAGCAACTCGACTTCATGCACCCAGCAAATGGCCCTTCACAAACCGACCCCCACGTTTCTGCTCTCTCTACTCAGCACCTTGAAAGCCCCCCATCTGCCGAACAAAGGCGAAAATCCATTTCGCAACTTCCAAGTGCAAAAGAGAGTGATGTTGATAGGATATCCCGCGCAATCACTTCCGGGCATCCACTTGATGACAAGCAAATCGATCTATTCGAGAGAATCATCAAATGGGAGATTGATGCTCTCGCTGATGAGCTGAATGGTACATCCAGTCACCATTCTCGAGCGTATCCCAACAATCTTACCTTTGTCAACCACTACAAGTGGATTCCCCTTCCAACTCTCGTGTACGAGTTAGAGTATCCTCAATCTGAGTCGATTAGTTGGTCTTACGTCGCTGAAAAGCTTTTGGCTATGGTGGGTGTTCTCTTTGTTATGGTCCAAGTATCACAATATTCCATATGTAAGTGATTAAAAATCATCTCATATCACAAACCAAGGCTTGCTAATGAGTTTTATCAAGACCCCGTCGTGATAAAGACGGTAGAGTTAAAAGAGGCAGGAATTCCCCTTGCTGCCAGATTCAAGTATTTTCCCTGGTTGCTTGGCGAGCTAATCTTTCCATTCATGATGGAGTATTTGGTATGTACGCTAAATCAAACTTACTATATTAATGTTTAACCAAGGCTAGCTCGTTTGGTATCTCATTTGGGAGACTATTTTGAACATTCTTGCCGAGCTTACGTTTTTCGCGGACCGGAGCTTCTATGATGCTTGGTGGAATAGCGGTAAGACGATACTGCTGTGTTAGTTTCGTAGCTAACAACTCTTTAGTATCTTGGGATCAATTTGCTCGAGACTGGAACCGACCCGTTCATATATTTCTCCTTCGGCATGTTTACCACAGTTCCATCTCATCAATGAAAGTTGGCAAACACACCGCAACTCTCATTACATTCTTTCTCTCCGCTTGCGTCCATGAGTTAGTCATGTGGTGCTTGTTCAAAAAGCTCAGAGGCTATCTATTATTCCTCCAGATGTGCCAATTACCAGTATGATACTTCCATCCCAAAATGAGGCTCTTTTCGGGACATGATAAAGCTGATTATTTCCATGCAGCTAGTAAGACTCAGTCGCACAAAGTGGCTTCGAGGGCGGGAGACCTTGGGAAACCTTATCTTTTGGCTAGGCATTTTCACGGGACCCAGTCTGCTCTGTAGCCTCTACTTGATACTTTGAGTAGAACATAATGGTATTAAAGTAGGAATTGTACATCACGGGGCATGCATAACTCCACTAAAATGTCGATTTCAGCCAAATGTACTGAGCTGACTTTTATTCATACTGGCCAAATAACGGTATCTGAAGACAGCGCCGACCACCCAAAACAAACCAAAGCCGCGTTTACATTTTCTCATAGGTTGCCATGAGAGAGCCTAGCAAAAATTAGCATGTTGCCGTCCACGACAAACGGGAGATCTTACCGATAAAGGTTGTGACGAGGCGGCTACGAACTTGGCAAATATCTTCTGGTACGAGCCAGATTGTCGCACCAAGCTTTCGAGCAATGCTGATGCTAAGCTTCGCGTTCATGTATGCATCCTCGTCAGTTTGACCAGGTGTCACGAGGTCATAGTCGACGTAACTGCTCTTCATTCCGTTGAGGACATCAAGGAGGAAAATACCAGAAGCAATGGCCGGGTCCTTGAATGAGCGAATGGCGGAGTTCCTTCCACCCTTCCTCGACATGTCATTCGCCCACCTCACCATTTCAGAGTCAGTGATTTCTCGCTTGCCTAACTTCTTGGCCAAGGAGGACAAAGTAACAGTAATGTCCTTGCGCATAAGTTGCCAGACGAGCCCCAGCGTCAACGTCCTCTGGCCATCAGTGATATCAGCGCCTTGAATGCCCACCAGTGAAAAGCCATTTTGCTTGCCCAATTCAATGGCATAGTTGGTGTTCTCAACAGCCTTGAATCTTGACATTTCGCCTCCGTGTGCCGGTGGCTTGTTGACATGGCGAGGATTGATAGAGCCAGGAATCACCTTCTCATACGCTTGGAGGAGGATGTTGCCGTCGCGGAGATCATCGAAGAATGATACAACAGCTGGTTGGACGTCAAGACTGTTGAGCCAAAGCGTGAAAACTCTTGCCTCGCGTTCGCCTTCGGCATCAAAGTCCTCTACCTCGAGTTTCTCCTCCTCCGTAATAGGGTCAAGTGCGGGATGATTATTGAAAAGATTAGCAACAAATGCCAAGTTGAGCTTGGGGTTTCCGGCAACTAAAGACTTGGGGGTAAGAAATTTGCGACATCCAAGTTTGTCGGCTTCTTGCAAGACACCCTCAGCTCTCTCCAAGAGATCTCGTGTTTGAAGAGGGGCCCGAGTGCATCCGTATTCACTGCCGATCTGTGCCATCAAGACGGCATAGTTTTCGCCGTCCTTCACATCAGACGAAAAGTTGGTTACTCTATCCCAATAAATTAGTGGCAGGTCATGAAAATAATCACACAATTGACATACTTTCGGGACCAATTGGCGGCTTTGAGATGGTAGTTGAACCATCGAAGAAGGATTTGCTCAGGGGGGAGTCTCAGGAACTGTTCCAGAGTCTCATCCTCTTCAAGCAAGCGATAGAGCTCAGGGTGAAGTTTAATATCGATCTTACCCAAAAGTCCACGGCGAATCACTTGCCAGATAAGGCCCAGAATAAGATGCTCTCTAACCTCAATGATGTCTCCGGCGCCGATGTTGACTACGGAGCACCCGATTCCCTTTGCAGACTCGATTACGATGTTGTTATTTTCGCTCATTTGAAAGGCATTCAAATTTTTGGTCTTCTTCCCAGGTAGGTTGAGGACTCGCTCATCAATAGTGTCAGGAACACTATCATTGATAAGTTTAGCCAAGACAAGACCATCCTTGCACTCGTCGAACATCTCAAATGTGTCGGTAGGGAAAGGCAAGCGACTTCCGATGTCAGGATCGCCGGCTAGAACCGCGTTGATGTGACGAGTGAACTCAGTTCGCTCATCCTCGTTGATAGTGTGTGTGATGTTGGCGTTTGAACCTTGGACATGAATCTTACCACTCACACTACCCTTAGACGCATGGCCACCAGTACGCTGGGAGACAACACCACCGCCACTGGCCGAATGTGTAGGTCCGGTAGGCAAGCGTTGCTGGGTAGGAGGGGAACCGCGAAGTTTAGCAATGAGCTGGGACAGGTCAGTCAATCCAACAAGAAGCAGCAAAACAACATACTCCAACATAATCTTCCAGCTCAACGCGCCGTGATGAATCCAGTTCAACTTCCTTCAGCGCCTGACGAACGACGTCATAGGGTTGGTTCTCGCTCTGTTGAGTGGCTTTTATGGCCGTCGCCTCGTCGAGGTAACCCTTGTCGTCAACATCGAGTCGCTGGAAAGCGTCGGATAAAGAGAAGATCTCATTCTGTTGGAACTGAGGAAATTTCCTGTATAGACATTGGGATTAGCAGGAAGAACTCGTGAGAATCCGGAGTGGCCGACCTCTGGAGCTTCAGAACATTCATGGTGGGGAGCAATGCGCGGAGGTCCAACCAAAAAGTGCACCGTGTTTGACGCAAGAATGGGAGTTACTGGGGAACAGTGAGGGGGAGAGGTTTGTGCGAGAAGTGCCGAAAAAGAAGAGAACAATGATGCGAGAGTTAGGCACCTGCGACCTCTGGCCACCTTAAGAGAAAGGAGTTGGAACTGGTAAACAGGTGAGGCGCAGGCAGATGGTGGACGTAGCGGGGGCGGGGCGCAGTGCCAGGTACCTTTTCTGGCGGCGGGGGGACCTGGCCTTGATGCGCCTGTTTGAGGAGGCTGATGACAGCCGACACCAGTTGCATGCGGTGATGTAATGCCGGCGCTGCCGCGCCGCCCACTCACCTTTCTTGGACCAAGGCTTGAGCCAGCAGACTTGTCAGCTGGTCCGTTCTCCATCCTCACATTTTTTGAACCTTTCATTGTAGTGAGCCATGTGGACGGGTCGCTGTCCAGAATCCTAACCATCCGCGCCCCCCAGAGTCGGACCCAAGAGGGACCTTTCTGGTGCACAACCCCTTGGCAATCAGCTCATCAATGCGTGACTTCCAATAGTTTCCCTTCTTATGCTGGTGCCTGCCTGTGCCTAAAATACCGCCTTGCGACTCCCTCCCCTCCAAGTCGTCATCTTGTTGTTTAGGATGCTACGCTATAAAATTCTTAGGTATGGCGGTCCACGTCCCCGCCATGAGCGACAGAAAAATCTTCTGCGCCAAGCCCCACTGACTTGCGTAGTTTGTGAGGCTCCCTTGAAACGTTGACTCTCACGTGGAATGATTGTTTGAGGGGCGCACTAATCGTACGCACAACACTACCACTTGCACATATCGACAAACTTACTTTTTTTTCTTCACCGAAGAGCGCTGGTCCTGTTTGCCTTCTAAACTATCCAAAGTAACCATGTCACTCTGTAAGGTCTGCGACGAACCACTGGTTCTCCCTCTAGATCCTGAGGACACGGATATGGCCGCCCCTGGCAGCGACTGTGCAACTGTCCCTGATGATCTCGAACTACGATGCGGTTGTCATTTCCATTGGTATGCTTGATATTCTTCGGTCTAATTTTGCCATTGCGCTGCGACTGCTGAAAATTTCGGCAGGCAGTGTTTGCTGGATCAATCTTCGGATGTGGTCGCGTCTCTCCAGTGTCCCAGCTGCTCTAGGTCATTGTGTGTTGGCCAGGCAGGGTCCTCCTCTTCGGGCACGCCCTTGGGGGTTCCCGCTGGTGCCTCAATCTTAGCGACATACACCAATGAGGGTGGAATTCAGGACAGCCTCGATATTCTACCGTCCATTGCGGAAGAGGCCTATCTCGAGACGCACCCCGAGGCACGCCCGGCCCGGGCCCTTCATGTCATGTGTACGGAAGGTGATGTCTTTGGGATTATTGAGATGCTACGTAACCTAAGCGAAGAAATGGATGACTTGGGCCCCCTAATCCGATATCAGGATCCTCTCACAGAAATGAAAAGCGGGCTCCATCTCGCAATCGAGAATTCGCAAGAAGAGGCATTCTGGTTACTCTTATGGCTATCATCCACAGTTCCGACTGCTACATTTCCGAATTCGGCTCGGCAAGTAGTTGAATCAATGGGCATTAGCCGTCTTCCGGTAACTGCACAGCTTGACATCCGTAATCTCCTGGATGTGGAAGGGCGAACCGCATATATCTATGCTCAGCAACTGCACGAAACCTGGGCTCCTATTCTTGAAGCCAGTGTATTATCTATTTGAAATCCTAAATAAAAAATATTAAGTACAATATAAGTACAATTTTCCAATCTTGACAAACCCCAAATGTCTGTGTATGGAGAAAGGCACTACAATCTCGAACGACATTGTGTATTAACCCACTACAATCTCGAGGTCCTTGTACCGTTCTGCGTGCCAAACTAGAATGTTTCAGTTCTCTATGCATTGAAAACGCTTCGCCTTGACAGATATATCACAACCACTTTAAGCAACATTGGAAATGTAAATTTTGACATAGAGCCATTTGATCTATGAATAACGATCAATCAGTTACATGACCACAACCTTTCGGCTATATTCCATATCTCAGTCTTTTTCGTGGCATATCGTTTCGAAACTAAGCCATGACGAGCGATGGTGGCACATGGCCCAATCAGACCCACATTTAGCTCAGACAGCTGCAAGTTTGCCAGTTTCGTCACCGCTGTCTGAGCTGCTTATAACGCGTTGGCCATAATCACATGTGTCCATTCAATATTTGTTCCAACCAACCAACTCAAAGTGGCCGATCACGCTTTCTGGGGCTTCATCTCTCTCCGTATCAACTACATCACGAAAAGCCTCAATCATTTGGACTTGGGTTCAAGTTACACCGCCCTCCATATACCACAACGAAAGCCTTCGTAGCACGAGAAAGCGTGTGTATTGAGGCCACGGCGCTTACTATGAGGCCAGTTTTTCTACCCTCATCCATGTTTTAAGCTTCAATATACACTAGCCTAGTCTCTTTGCGCATACTCTCATACCCAACCTCCATCATGTCAGGGCAACCCGATAAAAAAGCAGAAACGTCATATCTTAGTTCTGCTGTCAACTCAATCAACCCGTGGGCTAGCAGTCGCACCACGACGACAAATGAGCCCAATAAAGCAGAGCAGACGGGGCATACTGTTCCAGCCAACCCGGATGACCACAGCATTACGCATCTATACGGTCAAAGTTTCAGGACGTATCCTCCAGATTGTCCACCTCTCAAAGTTCAATGGTTCCATGCTGTAGATGTATACACACATTTATTTATTGATCTCAGAATATCGCTAATTCAACCTATAGATCCCCAAGCGCAAACCTCAACTTGCTATATCAAGCCGATCAGCAACTCAACCCACTCAATCTTTGGGGCAACCGAAGAAATTTTCCGGGTTTTCAATCCCAGACTCGAAAGCCCTCGAATCTGAGTATCAGAGGTTGCTAGAGGCAGCAGAAACTACTAATACCCCAGTACGGGGCGATTCCCGAGTAAAATCCCGAAGTAGGAAGACTGATGCAAAGCTTCAGAGCCGGTCAAGCACAGAATCATATTCCGAAAAAGCTGCGCCGACCGTTGATAAAGTGCATGTGCCAGTGAACGAGGATTTTTTATTCGATGTTGATATCGAAGCGCGGGAGCTAGCTCCTGTATATTGGCTTGGTCCTATTTATGAAGGTGTGGCACCGTTCGAAAATTATTACATGACCATTAACATCGTTTAGTCCGAAGAGGGACATGGTTTTATCAAGATGGATCAGGCCTCCGCCCCTGTGAAGAAAATCTTGCCGCCCAGCTCGAAGAGGTTAGCAGCATCTTGATCTATTGTAGTACTGTTCTAATTAAGCGCAAAGGGCTACCTCAAATTGAAGCCATGGTTACGTCCAGGTAATAGTACAATGGAGTTTGCCTTGGGCAGGGACTAAATAACCTTGCAGTTAGAAACCGCAGTTCATCCGAGGCAAGCAAAACGGTCACTCCAAAGGATTCCAGAGACAATCTGAAAACAATTACCTCACCTTCCTCAGTCACATTCAACCCAGTCATAACACCACCAAGCACGGCGAATCAAACACCAGCGGCTTCCCAACCTCAAACATACCGACTATTCGGGACCTATATGAATAATGTCGCTACCTATGAAGACTCATCCACTGCTTGGCTATCGTCCGACAGCGTCCTCTCATGGGTGACTTCTTCAGTGTATGAGAGGTTCGCAGGGGGTGGTTATTTAAGTGGGCTTAAGCTGGTTCGGGGATTTACTGAGCCGAGCAAAGGCAAAGAGACTGATGATAAGAACACCTCCACGACAAACGAAAATGAGCCCAGTTTGAATGAGCGTCAGGAAAGACTCCTGAAACGGAGATCTGCACCTCCTATTCCTCAAGCATTCCATGATGATCAGACACGAGCTGACCCATCAGGAACAAACAGCACCGATCCCAGAGAACTCAGGCTCCAGCGCCAGCTTTCATCGTTAATGGAGAATGATGGAAGAAGCAGAGCCGAAACAGAAGAAGAGATTCGAAGAAGAGAAGAACAAGAAATACAAGATGACTATAATGCCCCGTTGGGCGAGACTCAAGGCCGAGAAATAGAGCATCTTGTACTAGTGACCCATGGAATTGGCCAGCTCCTCAGCCTTCGGTAAGATCTTCCTTCTGTGCTTTCCAAGGTATAACGCTCAAATACATATAGCATGGAGAGTGTCAATTTTGTTCATGATGTCAACATCTTGCGGAAAACTATTAAGTCTGTCTACACAAACTCGGCGGACTTGAAAGCCCTAAATGCAGAGCTGGGTGATGGTCCGGGAAATAGTCGAGTGCAGGTTCTGCCAGTCTGCTGGAGGCACCTCCTAGATTTCCCCCGACGACGAGAAAGAAGAGAACACGATTTGGGAGATGCCATCGAGGACGAAGATGAGTGTATGTGACTTCATACAAGCTTCAATGTACCGATTCACGAAGGCTGATTCCACGACAGACCCTTCCCTCGAAGATATCACAATAGAGGGCGTAGCTTTTGCCCGATCTCTTATATCAGATTTGGCTTTAGACGTTCTTTTATACCAGAGTTCCTACCGCAAACAGATCACTCAGATCGTTTCAAAGGAATGCAACCACATTTTTAACTTGTTCAAGGAAAGAAATCCCGAATTCAACGGTAAAGTGCACCTTTTGGGTCATTCTTTAGGGTCTGCCATTCTGTTTGACATTCTTTGCCAACAGAGAGGGCAAGTTGAAGGACCAAGAGGTTCTCTGCATCCCTGGTTACCTGGAGACGAACATGAAACTATCGAAAAGTCCAACCTCGATCTCAATTTTGAAGTCAACAATTTTTTCTGCTTGGGCTCTCCTATCGGCCTCTTCCAAATGCTTAGAGGGAGGTATGGCAATCTAACACTAGCACAATGCCGATATCCAACAAGGCTAACATCCTCCACAGGACCATAGCTGCACGACCACATTCTCAAAGGACAATGCCCAAGAATTCACTACAAGTAGGATCGATGAATGATGCTTTGCGTGCAGCTGCCTTCGCAAAAGATAATTGCCCTGTTTCGGCTCCCACAGGGCTTCCTGTTTCTGTTTCCTGCCCCAAAGTCAAGCAATTGTACAATATATTCCATCCATCAGATCCTATCAGCTATCGGCTGGAACCACTTATCTCAACCTCAATGTCAACATTGAAACCACAACTGCTTCCCTACACCAAGAAGGGCATTTTCGGGTCCGTCGCGCCACAGGGGTTAACGGGCATTGGGGCCAGGGTAGGCCAGAGCGTGAGCGGATTATGGTCAAGCTTAAGTGCTGGAATTGCAAGCAATATTCTGAATCGAAGTCTGGGACTGAGTGAAGATGAAGTTGAGCGAATTACAGCTGCCTCAACCAGTAAGGACGCAAGCCATAGAGCAATCAATACGGCCAGTTTGGGAAATGAAGCGGATGCAAAAAAAAAGCAGCTTGCAGACTCTACGAATTTGAAAGAGGATGCGGACAAGAATGCACATAACCCCACTCTGATCGACGGGGATCTGGAGACGCTCTTCTCGAAATTTCAGCAAAGGAGAAATGAGGTGCACCAGGACGAGGTCGCATCAGAAGAAGCAAAAGAAGAAGATCGCAGGATACGAAAGCTTAAACTCGAGGAAAGCAAAGTACGGGCCCTAAATCGCAATGGTCGAGTAGATTACAGTATTCAAGAGTGAGTAAGTCAGTAAATGTTTCGTAACATGAAAAGCTAACATTGGTTTAAAAATAGGAGCGTTTTGGATTTCAATCCTATTAATACCATAGCATCGCATATGAGTTATTGGGGCGATGAGGATGTTAGTCACTTTATAGTTTCACAGTTATTATCATAGTGAGATATTACAAGACCTTGGTACCGACAAATTGTTAGCCTAGGGATAGGCAAAGCCGCTTACCCGTTAGTCGGGTGGGGCGCCCGACCAACCTCGAGCCCGAGAGAGGTTGGTCACAAAAATATAGGATAGCTACAAAAATCGGGACATTAACTTGCATCTTAATCTTACTAAAAAATCAATAAAAATATACCTAAATTTTATATTCTTAAGTAGTAATACTATAATAATAAAATGCCCTATATCTAATATAATTTTCTAAAATCTTTACCTTTAAAAAAAATATTAGAAAAATTCTAAAATAAATTAGTATAAAATATGCTTATAGTATAGTATTTAAATATATTTTATAATATATATAGTAAAATAAAGGCTTTTAGAATATTCTTTTTATATTATAATCTTATAATTAAATATAATATTTTAAAGTTAAAGATTTATTAGATTATTAAGTATTTTTTATTATTATTAGCTTTTTTGCTTTTTTATAA